>VDFB02081253.1:0-46217 GCA_007258455.2 Sequoia sempervirens
GCTATCCTCTTGAAATATTAATAATTTGGACAACTTAATTAAATAATTTAATTAAATCACCATACCTCCAATTCGGGGACATGACATATTCAAACTATGGTTTTGGCTATTTCCAAAACCGTCCTAGACAATACAAAGAGGTAGAGTTCATACGATTCAAAGTAGCTAAAGAATTCAAGATCTGTTCAAATTTTTGAAGGCTCTTGAATTTCTCTCCTACAATTCTTGTAACTCATATTATAGAATACCTCCAAGAAAGGTTATTGTAAGGTGTTTTTTTTTAATGTTTTGGTTGAATTGAGCTTATTTTCCTTCACCCTATGGGTCTTATAGGAGCTATAAGTTGTTATGGAAGTGCTAAGAGCAATTGGAGGGCTTGTGTAAGAGATATGCAAAAACACTTTCAAAAGGCACTAACTTTTGTAATAGCTCATATCGTAGTAGTTTGAAGAGAAGATCCCTTATTCTTTGGAATTGTCTTCCATTTTACATTTATTTGGGCCGATTGTTCTTCTCTATTTTATTTTATATGGTTCATACTCTCTATCTTTCTTGTATATGCTTGCTTCATGTTGTTTTTATTTAACAACACATTTAAGACATAAAAATTGTTGTTCGAACCTTTTTTATATTTTAAACAAGGAAATATAATGTAAACAATCAAATCATGTTAAACATCAATGAATTATATAATGAAATATTCACATAATCAAAAGAACCAAGGATTTTCCAACACTTACATATTAGTTGTGCAAAAAAATTATTGGTCAAAATTACAAGGCATACCCATTGTGGAGGAATGCATGAAATAAAATTTTGAAAAAATAAATCTTGAAAGTACAAAAAATCAGTTAAGAAGTCTAACAATTGCGATAGCTTACAATTTTGAAATCAACAAATGACTAACCTCTTCTGAGCTTATAAAATAAGATTTCTCCACAATATCAAGATAAGATCGTGATGCTCTTCTTTGAGTGATCTATAAACACACCAAAAACATTAAATTTATAACATAGCAACTTTAAAAGCAAATCTATTAAAATTTCATATAGTCTAAGTAATAACACTTGGAAAAAGAAAATTGAGCAAGCTCCAAATATGCTGACACAAATTTTGAAACAACTACTCAAATTTAATATAATCTTTAAAAATAATAATTATGGTCCCATGAAATGGATTTGGGCTCCTACTTCTAGTATGACAACAAATTTATGGAATTATAAAATATTTAGTTATATAATTAAATATATATATATATATATGTTTGGATGAAAGAAGGGTTCAAAGTTTCTCTATCAATTTAGGGGTTTTATGGTTATGTGATGGGTTGTATGCTATTTTTTTTTAATATAGATTAACTATCCCCTTCCTAAGCAATTGACTATTGGAGACAATTAGCTTATTCCTCGAATTCCCATAGGCTAATGTGGTTTGGTTAGGGGACTCCACAAATCTTGGAGACTGTGTAGTTCAACCATTTGGCATATTTTGTGTGTTGTAGTGAGTTCATGGCTATAGAAGATTCCTTCTAGCACTTTCTATAGTGTTTTTGGGCACTTTGCCCAATTTTACTATTTTTAGTAAGTCACCTCCTCAACACCGACTTGGCCTTTCTATGTTGATTTTCCCTTGGCATGATCAATTATTGCATTTAATGATTATTTGATTTTTTTTAATGGCCTAGAGAATTATTTTAAATAATGTTAATGCTATAATTTTAATTAAATATTTAACTTAACCTTATTTTATGTATTTTTAAAGTGACTTCATAAATGGCATTTACGGAACTTTTAAAAAAGCTGAATTTAAGTTGTTTTAAAATGGGGGATGCCTACATGGGAGACATAAGGGAATTTTATTAAATAAAATAAATATTAGATTCCCAAAGCTGTGTGTGGGAATTGAGGGCATTAAAAGTGTTTTGGAGCTCATTTTGGAAGGCATGCTTGAGAATTTTGATGAAGGGATATTGCAGGTTGAATAGCATTCTTTTGAAGCTTTGTGAGGACAAAAACCTTCATAGAGAACATCCATTTCAAAAATGAGATATCTTTTCTAGTGGATTCACAAGTGGTTTTGTACAGGAACTACATTTGGGCTTCAATAAGAGATTTACAGCTGCTGCTAGGGTTTTAATGCATTCATCTCAAACTTGTTGTTGGAATGTGAAGAGGGAATATGAACAGATTTTATGAGTTTTTGAAAAGATGAATGAATGCCTATGGTGGCAATGACTTTCCTTATAAGCTGGCCGCACCATTTTGCCATTTCATAAGGTTTTTTACTCAAAATTTGCATTCTCTTGGATCTGGATTGAAAGGAACTTAGGGAAGTGTGGCATTGGAGGTTGAGACTGAGTTTGCACCACTCAAATTGCTGAAGACCATCTGCTGCCATAGACGTACTATACAAAGGTGTATGAGTTGTGAAGGATGTGTGAGATGGATGCCTAGTTTTGGGCCTTCTTGTGACCATCATTGGTGGTGCCTAGACCTCCTTAATCCACCTTGTTGCCACTAGAATTGGAGAAAGGGTTATGTTGAATGTAATGACTTGTACATGAAGGGATAAACCCCAACAAATTATCCCATCGTGTTGGCAAGCATATACCTGATAACAAGATGGTCGGACTCCACAACCACATGTCCACAGTGCTTGTGGCTTCTATGCCTTCACCTCTGAGGTTGGTGGGATGCAAACCTCACCCTTAACATCCTGAGCAGCCGCCCTCACTACTACGTTGGTCTTTTGGTGTAGTGGTTGGGCCTTGTGGTATCAGAGCCAAGGTCTCAAGGTCAAGCCCTACAAAGCATGGTGGGCTATAATGTCCCATACATGAAGCACTAAACCCTGACAAATTAACCATCATGCTAGTAGGTGTATACCTGTGTAATGTCATAAAATTGCACCCCTTGCAATTTCACATACATTTTTGTATCCACTTTAGTGTCCACTCCCTTAGTATTTGTGTAGGCTTATTTTAGCCCTTGCATTAGACTTTTTCCCTCTTAGGATGCTCAGGACCCCTTTTCAGAAGCTACCTTTGTGCGTCAACTTTGCGTTGAACCTTGTGTTTTCCTCATTCTTGTTGTTTTGTAGCATGATTTGTTTGGACACTAGTGCATTGAGCACACGTTCGCACGCCGCACTAGCGTCCCACGACATTTTGGCATTCAAACGATCATTTTTTTAAGTGTCTTTGCCACTTGTCACCTACCTTTGTCGGTGGTAACAATTTGGGAACCTTCTTTTCTCTCCTATTCTCTCTTTAAAAGTTGTCTTTTCAATTCATTTGTTCTTTTGGATCTTTCTACCTCTTTCTTGAACATTCTCACTTCTCTTTCTCTTGCTCTCTTGCTCTCACACCTCTCTACAACTTGTTACAACAACACTCTGACATTCTTACAACGTTGTCTGCAACTCTCTTAGCTCTCATAGCCCTTCTCTCTCCCTCTCTCTGTGGCTTCCTCAAGCCTTGCAGGTGATATCTATTTACTTGTCTTGTGTCTTTGAGCATCTTGGGATTTCTCACATCCCTTTTCTATGCATTTATCTATCTTGTCTATTATTCTATCTATCTATCTATTTGGCTGTTTGTGCAAGTGGTGTTGTGACATTTTCACACACCGCCCCATTCAAGATGGGGACCCCTAATTTTTGCTCCATTCTGGTCTTTTGGCTTTGGTTTTTCTCCCTCTCTCTCTCTTTCCCTCTCTCTCTGTTGTCTGCCTTTCGAGGATCATGCCCGTCATTGAGTTTAAATGTGAATTTTGGCCAAGTCCGAAAATTAGGGTTTCCATCTTTCAAGTCAATTTGTGGTCAAATGAGGTGAATAAATTGAAAACAGAGCTTAACATTGATATCAGCATGCTTCCAGCAGGTTTCCAGCTAAGTTTCATCAGATTCTGGCAACTTACTATTTTTAGTAAGTGTGTAATTCAGGGCATTCTGTCGACATTTTTGAAGTTGTAACAGTCACACTGCGTCCAGAACACATCAAGCTACTCGCATGCAAAATTTGAGCTGAAACAGACAACTTACTATTTTTAGCAATTCAGCTTCCAAAGCAAATTTCAGGGCTTAGATGTAGAGTTTCTCAACGCATGTCGGATGATTCCTTCTGGATTTTCTGAGACCTTCACGATGGTGTAACATGCAAAGCAAGATGATAACTTTCAGAGTTTAGCCTTTCGAGGCTATTTTTAGGGTTTGCATGTCACGGTTTCCTTTGCATGTCTGCATATTCTTTATGGGTCTTTCGAAAGCTATGCAGTGATGTGACATGCAAACGGAGATGGTCACTCATTTAGGAACTTGCTATTTTTAGCAGATGCATTCCGACAGCTGCCTCGCAGGCTCCCAGCACTTCAGAATCACAAACTAATCGCAATGCAACAGAAACAAGAACAAACGGAGGTCGTTTGATACGCATGCAAGACCAATTAGGGTTTCCAGCTTCGGGACCCAAAAAGAGGCATAAAAAGTCAAAATTTTCAAAAACTGGTGTAAACCACTGCGATCAATATCTTTCAAGCTATCAGAAACGGGCTAAAAATAGCAAGTCAGCAGCAGGCGCCGATGTCAGCAGGCAAGTCACGTGGTGAGGATCACGTCATTCGAATTTCAAATCAAACAGAGTTGTGGAGATATCAGAATCAAGAACTTACTATTTTTAGCAAGCCTGCATAGAAGAATTAGGGTTTCCTAAAATCAAGGGCGAAACACGACGGCCAGGCAAAAGCAACGTCTAGTCACGATCAGTACCCTTCAGGCAATCGGCATGCAAAATTTGAAGACATTCTGAGCAATTGCTATTTTTAGTAGGTTGCTAAAAATAGCAGGTGCAGGCAGGCATCAAGCCTCAATAGTTCAATCACATCTCGAGAGTCAACACAAAGCAAAATCAGGCTCTTCAGAGTCAAAAGCCAATTCAAAGCACCAAATCTGGGGAACTTTCTAAAAATAGAAAGTTGGGGCAAGCTAGGGTTAGCATGAACGAATCACTCTAAATTTGACAAATGGCATAAAATTCACTGAAATTGATAAATTTTCAAGTCCAGCCAGTGAAAAACGCCTTTAAAAGCTGAAGGCTGATGAAAATTTTCTAAGCACCTTGAGGTTGAAGAGGAGGTCTTGAAAATTTCTAAGTCCTTCAAATTTGATGCTCAAAGGGTCAAATGCGCTTCAAGCTTGAAAGATGGAGTTTAAAATTTTTCTAAGTCATTTGATTTGAAGGTAGGCATACCCATATGCGCTTCAACAAGGAAGGGAGGTAAGAATTGACTAAGTGTCCAAGATTTAAAGTTTACCCTCTTGTTTGTGCCTAGGGAAGAAGATGACATCAAATATTTTTCTAAGTGTTGCACATTTGAAGTTCACCCCCCTAAACTGCGCCCTTGAAGCTCTAACTTGGAGAATGACTTTGAATATTCTAAGTGTTCAAAATTGAAAGCATGATCTCTTATTTGTGCCTGGGCTAGTGGAGGAGTTGGAAAACTCTCTAAGTATGGAAAATTAGATGCTCACCCCTCCAAGTGCGCCCAAGAACTTAAATGAGGAGAGAGGACTTCAAAAATTTACTAAGTCCTTGAAACTAGAAGCCCACCTTGTGAAATGCGTCTCAAACTAGAGTGGAGGGGGTAAAATTTTCTAAGTGTTGATAAAGTGAAACCTCGATGTGGTAGATGCGCCTAAGTTGAATTAGATGAATAAAAAAATTTCTAAGGCGTGAAAATTGAAAGGAGACCCCTCCAATTGCGCCTAAAGCGAAGAGTGGAGATTTTGAAAATTTTCCAAGGTAAGAAATTTACTAAGGCAAACGAAATGAAAGCACAAGATTTGAAATGAGCCCAGCTAGATGAGAGGCTTGAAAAATATTCTAAGTTATAAAATTGGAAGCTTCAAGGTAAAAATGCGCCCATGCTGCAAGGAGGTTAAAGGGTCAACATGTTTCATCCTCTTGGACATGCAATATGCGCCCAAATCAAGACAAGCTAGGAGAAAGTCAAAAGGTCAAAGCGGCATAAGTTTCATCCACCTCCACCTTGAATATGCACCCATTCTCCTCTATGTGGCATATGCGCCCAGATTTAAGGCATGAAAATTGCAAGATGAAGACCTTATTTGCACCCAGCTCAGAGGGAGAGTATTGAGAATATTAAAGGGGCGTTCAGATTGAAATGAGAAGGCTGAAATGCGCCCAGCTTTGAAAGAGAGGCATGTGAAGTTTTTCTAAGTGTTAAAAAGTGAAGGTAGAAGGCCTCAAATGCGCCATGGCTGAAGCTGGAGATGGATGAGAAATTTAACTAAGTGTCCAAAATTTGAAGCTTGAGCCCTTATATGCTCCTAAGTTTGAAGATGGAGGTTGATGAAATAAAACTAACTGTTGAAGATCAAAAGTGGAAGTAGACCATGGTAAATGCGCCCATCAAAGGTGAAGAGAACTTGAATTTTAAATGTTAAAAATTGAAAGTCTACCCTATTGATGCGCCTAGACCTACCTGTGGAGCTTTGAAAAATTCCAAGTGCTAACACTTGATGTAGAAGACCTCATTTGCGCCCATGCAAAGTGATGAATGTTTTTCCTAAGTATTAATATTTAAAGTTTCACTTCCTTAGGAAAAATACGCCTAACTTGAAGGAGTAATGAAATTCTCTCAGGAAGGAATAAAAAATTGGTGAGAAGAAGTCAGAAGATGTCAGCTTCGCAAGGATAATTAAAATTTTTCAAGTCGGAGCAAGGAAATGCGCCTGGAGTTGAAGAAATGGATTAAATTTGATGAAAATTATTTTTCTAAGGTTCAAAATTCAAAATTTAAATGAACCTGTTCGTTGTATACCCATGAATTCGACAAGTTCTGAAAGAAATTTTCTTCTGAGTATTGAAGATTGTCGACAAGGAGTTGATTTTAAGGTCTTCCACAGCTTGCAAAGGATTCCGAGGTGGGGATTTTAATTGGGCACCAAGTTGATGAATTTCCTAAGTTAAAGTTTGAACAAAAATTTCTAAGGCAAGAAAGGAAACGATGTTGAAATAGGTTGCCTTGGCGGATAAATTTGAAATTGGGCACCTGGATAATTTTTGATGAAAGCATTTTTCTCGAGCCTGAGTCGGATGAAATATCAGAGTGAAGTACACCGAGCAGAGTGCAAGATAGGTTGAAAATTTGGCTAAGGCATGAAGAATTTGAACGCGAAGTTGACTAGTGAAGACGATGAATGCTTGGAAGTTAGAGCGTGAAAACCCTGGTAAGTAAGTTGAATTTATATTATGAAGTGTTCTAATGCTCTTCTCCTTGCTTGTTTTGCAGGAGAAACGTCAAGACCAAGCGGTGATGACTTAAGTGATTCAAGATGACATTTCAACCTCGAAGGAAGAAAAGTTGCAAGAAAATGGCTAAGTGTTGGACTTAGTGATAGAGAAGAAATGTTTTCAAAACTCAAGATGGAGAAAAGAATGGAAGCTCAAGTGAATCTTCTAGAAGGATGATGGACATTGATGGCTCATTTATTGCCCCACTCTCCATTGTGGCGGTTTTTAGGGTGAATCTTGTTTAGGGCTGAGGTGGCACAATTTGGACCATCCAGCCAATTGTAATCTGAGCCATCCGTTGGACTTGGCCATCTATAAAAGGGGGAGTCCCCCTCATTTGTACTCATTAGATCAGAGTTAGGATAGCAGAGGAGTAGAGAGGAATTGATAGAGTAGAGAGTAGAATAGTTTGATAGTATAGTTTAGATTGAAAAGGAAGGAAAGTCTTCCCTTTGAATACTTTGTAAGAAGTTGTCGTGAATGCTTTCATAATAAAAGAATTTTCATTGATGGTGATTTCTTCTTTGTTATGAGTAGTTGTCGAGGCTTCTTCGTCCTTCCAATTCACGTAGCATCTTAAAGTAGCTTGAAGTAAAGTAGATTTCATTTCATGCAAGTAATTAGTAATTGTGGAATGTGGTGCTCAATTTGAACAAGACTTCGTTCATCCATACCACTAGCGGGCTCACTGACGGTGGGTTCGCCCTGCGTGGTCAACTGGATTACTTTTCAAACTCAACTTCAATTGTGACTCACGTGTTCGTATGCATCGTCTTGATGGTGCTTGCATGTTGAGTTATAATTTGAACATCTTTCGCCACTCCTCTGAAGATTGCACCGGTTTTGTGGAAGCTGTCCAAAGCGAGGCAAAGCAAGGCCCGGTTGAAATCTGCAAGAATTGATCACCATGTCCCACGGCTTAGAGTAGAACATAAACTTCTTAGGCCCTACACTCATTTTAAATTCAGTTCATTTCTAATTAGAATTAGGAAACTTGTGCTCACTTGCCAAATCATCCAAATTACATGAAATCCCTTAGTCCGCTATCTGCTGTCAACTGTCGAACAATTGTGTAAGTCCCCTTGAAATACCAGCAAAATCACATCAAGCCAACTGAGACTATTCGCATTGAAGGAACCTTGGAGTTAAATGTATGACCTATCTCGCAATCTTAGCATGTAGGAAACTTTGTTCAAGAGAGGATAGAGTATCCCTTGGGAAACTTTATTCTGTGTTGGTGCGGTCGCAAAAATCACATCAACAGGTGGGAACACGAAAACAGGGATTTGACAGCGGCAAGCCGCTAAACAACCCCAACAATTTTCCTCAGTCTTATGTGTGTAGGTATTGAAGATATTTCTTTGCTTGAGGCTTCATTGCTTGGGTTGTTGTAAGAATTCTCTCTCTCATCTCACTTTATCATTTACGTTTTACTTAGTTTACTTTATTTTAGTTATGTTATTCTTTGTTACTTTCTTGCATTCCAAGAGTTCTTAGCAATCAGGGTAGAAGTAGTCACATTGTGTTTACTATGACAATCTCGATTTTTAGTCCCTACGAGACCCCAGCGTGCCTCTAGGATGCCAGCGTGCCGCGCTATTGTCCTTTGGCCAAAAATTCATTAGTTTGCCCAACAAAACTCTGTGACCTACTCATTCTGATTCTGGAACTTTCGTTGGGGTGGTCTGAGGTAGTTTAGGGAATTGCGTTCCCTAGGACTTGTTGATGTGTTTTTCGTGACCGCACCAACGTAGAATAAAGTCGCAAATGGCTACCCTATTCTCTCTTGATCAAAGTATTCCGCATGCTAAGATTGCAAGAAAGTTCATGCGTTCAACTCCAAGGTTCTTTCAGTGCGAATAGGCTCAGTTGGCTTGATGTGATTTGCTGGTATTTCAAGGGGACTTACGGAATTGTTCAGCAGCGGAGAAAGGAATTCAAATGCTCGAAAGGTTTGTCTATGAAGCACAGGTTTCCTATTCTAACCAGAGAGTACTGAATTTAAAGTGGTTGCGGGGTTTAGAGAATCTAAATCTATTCTAAGTGCGGGATATGGAGCTCAACTTTAGCTAACTTCAACCGAACTTCGCTTTGCCTCGCATCGGACAGCTTCCATGGAGTCGATGCAATCTTCAAGGGAGATGACTAAAGATGTTCAAACCACCACTTGACATGAAGATACCATCACAACGACGCATACCATCATTCAAACTGTGATTGAAGTTAGGCCCACAATGTTTCCAGTTGACCACACAAGGCGAACACACCATCAGTGAGTCCGCTAGTGGTATGGATAAGCGAAGCTTGCTTAGATCAAACACCACATTCCATAGCTAACATCTACTTGCATGGAATGAAAATTATACTACTTAGAACTATTTTACGCTACCATTTGAATCGGAAGGACGAAGAAACCTTGCTAGCTACTCACAACAAAGACGAAATTCACCATCAATGAAAAATTCTTTTATTGAGAGACTGTTCACAACAAATTCTTACAAAGTTTTCAAAGGGAAAACTTTCCCTCTTCTTCAAACTACACTATCAATCTATACTAAGTTACTCTAAGCTATCACCTAGTTGTCTCTCTACTCCAACTTCTACTCTAATCTTCTCTATTGTCTACTGAGTTACAAATGAGGGGGACTCCCCCTTTTATAGTTGGCCAAGTCCAACGGACGGCTCAGATTACAATCGACTGGATGGCCCAGATTGTGCCACCTCAGCCCTAAACAAGATTTGCCCTAAAAACTGCCACCAAGAGGAGTGGGGTAATAAATGAGCCATAATGTCCATCATCCTTCTAGAAGATTCCAGCTTGAAGACACGTTCACACTGTTCTTGATTTTCTTCTTGACGTTGTTCTTCAACTTCGCTCGAGCTTCCATTCTTTTCTTCATCTTGAGTTTTGAAAACATTTCTTCTAAGTCCGACACTTAACTTTTCTTCCAACCTTTCCTTCCTTTGTGATTTATCATCTTGGACTATTTGCTTCATCAGCATCATTTGGTCTCGACGTTTCTCTTGCAAAACAAGCAAGGAGAAGAGCATTAGAACACCTCATAATATAAATTCAACTTACTTACTAGGATTTTCACGCTCTAACTTCCAAGCGTTCATCGCCTCCACTAGCCAACTTCTGCCTTCAAATTCTTCATGCCTTAGCCAAATTTTCAACCCATCTTCCTCAAGGGCGTATCATCTTTGAGAAATTTGTTTCATTAGCTGGGGCTCTGATACTTAATTTCGTTCATCTCTGACTTTGAGAGATTAGTCCCATGAAGAATTCAATCAAATTCACCTAGGGAATTGACTTAAAATTCATCCGCTGAGGCATTTTATCTTGAAAACCCATTTTCTTCATTTTTTCCTTAGAAGACTTTCAAATTTCCGTTAGGAAAATTCATCAACCTGGTGCCCATTTGAAATCTTTATCACAGAATCCTCGGCAAGCTGTGGAAGACCTTAAAATCCATTCCTCATCAATAATCTTCAATACCCAGAAGAAAATTTCCGTCAGAACGCGTCGAACTCATGGGTGCACAACGAACGGGTTCATTTAATTTTCTTGAATTTTGCACCTTGGAAAATTATTTTTTATTTTTTTTTTTAAACAAATTTGATTATGTTCTTCATATCTGTGAAGATTTCTTGTTGCTTTGACTTGGAAATTCTAACTCATCCTGCAATGTTGGCACCTTCTAACTTCATCACTGGCAACTTCACCCGAACTTCAGGAAAATTCATCACTTCACTAAACTTAGGCGCATATCATGTGTGAAGGAGGATATTCATCTTTGCCTCTGAAAAAAATTTCATCGCCTAGCATCTTTAAATTCCTCCACCCTATTCCTTGGGCGCATACTACCCTTGCTAGAAGTCTTCACTTCCAACGCCTAGGCAACACATTCATCACCTTGCAACATTTTCTAACACATATCACCTTGGGCGCATTTAGGACTTGAGGAAGAATTTTAAAATCACGCCTAGCATTTACCCTTGTATTGACCACGCCTTGGAGTACTTTCAACACCTTTTACCTCATTTACCACTTATCATTTACTTTTACAACCTCAACTTGGGCGCATTTAGACATGCAAGGGGGATGACTCTTCAACTTCTATTTTTTTGTCTCTACTTGACCTCATTTAGGCGCATTTAGGGGAGTAAGGAGGATGAATTTCTTTGACTTCTTGACTTTCTTCTAGCTTGGGCACATTTTGGCCTAGGTGAAGGATGAATTCTCATACTTAGAATTTTTTTATGCTTGGCATTACCTTGAAGGCGCATTTAGGCTAGGCAGAAGGATGAAAAGTGTTGACTTTCTTTGACTTCATTGATGGATGGGCGCATTTTGGCCTAGGAGGAGGACGAGCTCAACACTTAGAATTTTTTTATGCTTCCTCATCATCTTGGGCGCATTTTGCCATGGCTGCAGGATGAAGCTCCAGACTTAGCCACTTTTTCCTTGTTTTCGCCAATTTATCCATGCCCTGCTATTTATAGTAAGCCCTCTGATTTTCTATCCCTGAAGCTCAGAATGATTTGAAATTTCAAACGCTGCATCCTTACGATCTTGTTGTCCTGTTGACATTGCCATTTTTAGTCGGCTTGCTATTTTTAGCCCATTTCTGAAGGTGATTTGCTATAAATAGTAACTGCTCATTTCTGGTAGCTCCACTGCTTCGATTGGCTTGAAATTCGAATGAGGCGCTCCTCACCACGTGACCTTACTGCTGGCATCAACGCATGCACCTGATTTGCTATTTTTAGCCTGTTTCCAAAATGACTTACTATAAATAGTAAGTGCTCCGTTTGACTTCAAATTTCACCAGCAGAAAGCCTGAAGGATGCTGATCGCGATGGTTTACACCGGTTTTCGAAAATTCTTACTTTTTGCCCTTCTTTTCGGGTCCCGAAGCTGGAAACCCTAATTTTCTCTGCATGCGTATCAAATGATCTATGTTTGTCTTCGTTTCTGTTGCATTGCGATCAGCTCGTGATTCTGAAGTGCTGGGAGGCGGCTGCCGGGACGCACCTGCTAAAAATAGTAAGTTCCTTACTGAGTGATTATCTCCATTTGCATGTCACACCATCGCAAAGCTCTCGAAAAACCCATAAGGAATATGCTGACATGCGAGGAAAACCCTGACATGCAAACCCTAAAAATAGCCTCGGAAGGCTAAATTCTGAAATTCGTTATCTCACTTTGCATGTTATGCCATCGCGAAGGTCTCAAAAAACCCAGAAGGAATATCCAGACATGCAAAGAAAAACTCTGCATCTGAGTCCTGAAATTTGTCTCAGAAGTTGGACTGCTAAAAATAGAAAGTTGCCTGTTTCAGTTCAAATTTTGCGCACGAGCAGCCTGATGTGCTCCGAATGCAGTGTGACTGTCCAAATCTCAAAAATGCTGAAGGATTGCCTGTAATTGCACACTTACTAAAAATAGTAAGTACTCAGAATCTGATGAAATTTCAGTGAAAACCTGTTGGAAGTATATTGACATCAATGTTAATCTCAAATCTCAATTTATTCACCTCGTTTGACTTCAAATTGGCTGAAAAGTTCAAAACCCTAATTTTCAGACTTGGCCAAAATTTCAATTTAGATGGGCACATCCCAGAAAGACAGACAGTAGAAAAGAGAGACAACGACAAAATGACCCAAAAGAAAAGCCAAAATTAGGGGGTCCCCATTTGCAATGGGGCGATGTGTGAAAAAGGTCACAACATGACTCTCTTCAAAATCAAGAGACTTGTGAGCAGTGAATCCTCCTCTAGAACCTGATAACCAGATAGTGGAGCTCCACGGCCATGTGTTCACAGTGCTCGTGGCTTCTATGCCTTCACCTACGAGGCTGGTGGGACGCAAACCTCACCCTGAACACCCTGGGTAGCCGCCCTCACTACTAGGTCGGTCTTTTGGTGTAGTGGTTGGGCCTTTGGCAATAATGTCCCCTTCTCAATCCTAAGCTTATAAGTGACCGTTAGCGTTTTTCCGGAGTCCTGTAGGCTGAATGGAGAAGTTCAGGGGAATCCAAGAATCTTGGAGGATTCATGTTAGCACTTTTTAGAGGTGTATGCAGATATTGCCAAAGAGTTTTTTGGGGTTTTCTGGGTTTTCTCTGATCCTTGGTGGGCAGTATTGTTATTTTTTGTAATGTTTATTTTTAGCACGTACTATTTTTAGTAAGTTTTAGTGCATCTTAGTTTGGGAAAGTTTAGAGTTTGGACACTATTTTTAGCAAATTGCTATTTTTAGTAAGTGTTATTTTGGGCACTTGGTCTTGGCAATTGTGTAGTGTAGGGTTTCCAATTTTGGCAATCTTTGGCAATTTCAATTTGGTGAGTTATAATTTTTTTGGCATATTATTCATCCACCATCACTTAAGTCTTCGAAAAGGTAATTTTCATGACTTAAGTTATAAAGTTCAAAAATGACCCCCCTTGTACCTCCACACCTAGGTTTGATGACTTAAGTTGTTTTTAAAAGGTGGACTTGTGTTTCCTAAGGTGGACACCAAAATGAAGGAGAAAAATTAAAAAATAAATAATAATAATATCTCTTGGAGAGGGGCATCCCATTTTGGAGGGAAAAGCTAAAAAGCATTTCAAACTTGGAGCCCAAATTTCTATATAATTATAAACCCATCTTGTGCTCTCATTTGGGTTATACTATTTGATGATAACGAAGTGCTCTCGGAGTGAGGATTGAATTTTTCAAAGGCTTTGGAGACATCAACCTTCAAAGTTGCTCTAGCTTCAAAGTTGAGAGATACTCCCTAGCTAGACGTGGGTGTGGTTTCATTACAAGAGTCACTGTTGGAGCTATTGGTGATGGTTTTCAATTTTCTTTTAGTTTGTTAGTGTTACAATTCACACCTCTGGAGTGTGTATTGGAAACGGACAGCTATGCACAATGCGTAATGAATGCTCTTTAAATTAAGAGGGTGTTGTGACCTTTTCACACATCACCCCATTCAAAATAGGGAACCCCTAACTTTTGCTCCGTTCCTTGTCTTTTGCATTTGGTTTCCTCTCTCTCTCTCTCTCTCTCTCTCTCTCTCTCTCTCTCCTTCTGTTGTCTACCTTCCCAGGGATGTGCCCGCCTTTGAGCTTAAATTTGAGATTTTGGCTAAGTCTGTAAAATTAGGGTTTTGAGTTTTCTGGTCAGTTTGAAGTCAAATGGAGTGAATAAGTTGAAATCTCAGTTTGGCAATACAGTTAGCAAGCTTCCAGCAGGTCCCCAGCAACATTTCCCTCCTTGAGGGGCGATTTTGACATAGAAAATCAGAAACTCCAAAGTAAAATATGCAAACTTCTGAGAGGGGTCGCCTAAGGCATAGAAATCATATGATCAAATACCCATCATCAAATAAAAATCACCATAAGAGCTGCAAGTGAAATCGACTTTCAGCCATGTTTGTATTAGCAACTCCAAAACTGGAAAATATCATCAAAAACTTCAATTGTGAGGCTCAATCTGCTAATCTAGATGAGAAGCAACAATAAAAACTAACTAGGTGTTTTATTTCAAACACGAAATTGGATTGAAACTAGGAGGTAAGCATCCCTCGAAGTAGAAACCAAGATGTCATTTCAACAGCGTAACATTAGCATAAGTTCATGGATACCAAATGCTAGAGCAAAGCTTCACTTTTATAGAAAAGGAGAAAACTCTTCAAATTCCCTTCAAGGGATGCCAAAAGCCATAATAGAAATTTTTCAAATTTCAATAATTATTAATTCTCCTCACAGGTGGCGTCCCCCTTCACGGCAACATAAGCTTTATTAAATATTCATTTTTCTCCTTAATGAAGTCGACCCCCTCAAGACCACCTTTTAAACACAACTTGAAGTTATATCACTAGGCCAAGGGGACAACTGAAAAATATAACATTATTTCCTTGAAAAGAGTTATTTCACTATCAACTGCTTTTGAAAGCCAAAACTCAAACTTAGGCAACTGCTCCAACTGAAAAAAAGAAGAATTGAAGAACTAACAACTACATACTACCATAAATAGTATTTACTATAAATAGTAAACACCTAGAAATGCCTCAAAACCTCCAAGCAAAGAAACCCTAAATTTACCTCAACGAGCCTATGGATCTCTGGAATAGGCTGATAAGCTATTGAGCTAATTACTGATAAGAAGGGAACATTACAATCAACTTCCTCCCAAATCAATATATGCGATCAAAATATTTTCGTTGTCTTTTTTGTATTTTGTCAAATCCGGATAAAATATAAAATCCAACAATACCAAAATAATCAGACTCCTTGTTTGTCAGTATCCGAAACTTTGATCAACGTTTTCCAATGAATTCTCAAACCCCAAAGAAGAAAAGTTCTTTACACAGGATGGTAGGATCAAAGCTTTGATACCACTGTAAGAACCCTAGTTCTCCCTGAGCTAATTTTGTAACTACTGGTTTGATGTAAGAAACTAGATAAGGCATAAAATTTACAAAACAAGGAAATGCTAAAGCACAATTATAATATTATTTCAGAGATATAAATGTCATGGAATTACATTGAAAGCATTCATACCTGGAAACAAACTTCTGATCTTGAAAAGATGATGAAACCCTTATTCTAAATCTCTCCTATAAATCCGATGAAGCACAATGTTGACTCCTGGATGAAGCCAATTAGTTAAGCATCTTCGGTTGATCGTCTCACAACCTCAGAAAGTTGATACAATGAAGAAGCTATGTGTAATGACCAGGGTTTAGATCATTCGATTTTCCGATTACTCATTATTGAATTGACACAAATTGTCATTCAATATCATTAAAATGAATTAAGTTCACAAATTCTAATAAAGATAAATGAGCTACTGCATATAACTTTTCATAATCAATTCCATAATAGTTTTGTAAGGAAAATGTGATGAATAAACATAATAGCTATTTCTGGTATATCAATTAAAATCATGCTGGAAATATGTAAGAGTTTTAATCCTCTTAATTTTTTGTTTCTAAAGATAACATTATATTCATGCAAAGTGTAAGGAGTTGTTTCTGATGTTACCGATTATGCATGCATCTTTATGGTTTGACCATGGGCTCTCAAAGATCTCTGCAAATCTAATACTCAGATTATATGACTGCAAATTCTATTTCATAAATCCATGATTTGATGATGTTCCCTTTGCTTTGAAAGCATCTCTCCTTTATATATCACTGATTTGACCAAAGACATAGCCTTTATTGCACCCCTTTGACAAGGGACGTGTCTCCTTGATTTAGGCTAATTGCCATTCTTCATGACTAAGCTTATTCTTTTACCGGTGATAATAGTTCTCATATCGAATTAGTTTCAATCGCCACCTTGGAGTATAATGCAATAACATTACATTGTATTTATTGATGCCTTAACCAATAGACATGCTAATTGTTGTTTTCAATAATTATTGAGAAACCGCTTCTTATTTTAATCCCATGCTATTTATATAATCCCCACTAGACTTCTACGAAGGCATATATGCCCCTAGCGACGACAACTTTTGTAAGATCGAATTACTTATCTTTGGAGCATCTTTTGTGTTCTCCTTATTTGTCTTTAGCGGGGCTTGAACTGCGATTGCATATGGAACATGTAACCCCATTCTCCCATGATATATATTGTGGATGGCTTGCAATGAGATAATCATTTTTGCATGATGTTATCCATCTCACCCAAAGTACATTTAGTCCTCAAAAGGAATCACATTTAAGTGGATTGCAATATGTGGGAATGTTCAACTAGTGGCATCATACGTGATTTGGAATTTCGGCACCACCTAACTTATTATATTATTGTTGCCAATCGTTGGCTTTCTCATTTTGAGTTGGTTTATTAGTAAAGCTATTCTTCTGAATGCTTCCATCTCTGACAGCTACAAGTTTGGATGATATAAAGTTTTAGAAACTCACGCTAACCAACTTAAATGATACAACAGGTATAATAATGAATTTGTCTTCAGAATTTCGTCTAAGTAATGGAAAATATCAGCCTCTTCACATACCCTAAAATGGTAAACTATTGATCAGATTAATCAATCAATAATTAGATCTCTACCTATATGGACCGATCTAAAAATTGAGACATTACACTACGCTCTCCAATGCCAAATATGTAGAAACTGCAGAAACCCTAGGTTTCCTCTTCTCCACGGTGAACATTCAAGTCAAATATCAAAATCCTAGATGATTAACAATAGCTTGGTTGATCCCTTTATATAATTTCTCCAAGAAGAGGCCGACCCTCTAGAAGCTTCTCTTTAATCATTTAAAATAATATTAAATGTGCCCTTTATAACTTTTATAAAATATTTCCTCAAGTAGGCGCCCATTTAATAAATTATTTAATGTGCTTTAAGTCATTAAGTGGCCCGTTTATACATAAAGTTATAATATACCTTTATAATATGCTTTTCATGATTAATTACTATTAAAGTCACCCTTAATAATAATTAAATAATATAACTTGCACATTACTCCTTATTTCACTCTGCCAACTAAGAACTAGGATCAACATTGAACTCACCACGTGTCTAGGTGCCTTACTATAAATAGAAATACTGGACTCACCTAACCTACTAACTTACTATAAATAGTAAGCATGTGAAATGAGTCCTAAATCACCAAACGAAGGCCACCCTAAACCAAACTCTGCTCAAAAGAAGAAAACAACCAGATAACTGCCAAATAGGACCCTCTAAACAACCCCATTAGCCTACGAGGGTCAGGAAATAGGCTAATCCCTCTGAAACTAATGCTCACGAAAATGGGGACATTACACAACCCCTGTTGTATATGAGCAAGTCATCAAAGAATACCAAAAGGAACTTGTGCAGCTGCTTACTGAAGATGTGATTCATGCAGGACTGAAATGTAGCAGGCACACTTGTCAACCGAAATAAAATGACCAGAAACTCATAATGTCCATAGTGGCATCAGAATGCAGTCTTTTGTATGTCTTGCTCTCTTACCCTAATCTGATGGTACACTGAGCAAAGATCTATCTTAGAGAAGTAGACTGCACTATGTAGTTCATCCAAGAGCTCATTGATCCTGGGTATCAGGTACCTATTCTTGATAGTTTTCTTGTTGAGAGCTCTGTAATCGATGCACATGCTCATTGTCCCATCCTTCTTCACCAAGACGATTCAAAGAAGCAAAGGGACAAGAGTTCGGTCGTATATGTCCCATCTCAAGCAATTCCTCGATTGATTTCTCAATCTCATCCTTAAATTTTTTTAGGATGACGATAGGGGGTGGTGATGAATGGCTTGGCCCCCTCCTCCAATTCAATGGTATGCTCAAAACATTTGTCTGGTGGCCTCCTGTTGACGTGGTTTTTGAGACCGCACCAACACAGAATAAAGTCTCCCAACGGACGCTCTATCCTCTCTTGAACAAAGTATTCAGCATGCTAAGATTGCGAGTAAGATCATGCTTTCAACTCCAAGGTTCCTTGAGTGCGAATAGGCTCAGTTTGGCTCGATGTGATATTGCTGGTATGTCAAGGGGACTTACACAATTGTTCGACGGCTAACAACAAATAGTAGACTAAGGGCTTTCGTGTGATTCAAATGATTTGGCAGGTAGCACAAGTTTCCTAATTCTAACCGGAAATGAACTGAATTTAAAAGGGTGTAGGGCCTAAGAAGTTTATGTTCTATTCTAAATGCAGGATATGTGGAGCTTCGTTTCAATAGACTTCAACCGGTTTCACCTAGCCTCCGTCGGACAGCCTCAGTAAAATCGGTGCAATCTTCAAGGGAAACAGCGAAGATGTTCAAGTTATAATTTAACATACATACACCATCAGAACGACGCATATAAGTATGTAAACCACAACCGAAGTTAAACACAAAATAATCTCCAGTCGACCACGCAAGGCGAACTTATCATCAACAAGCCGCTAGTGGTATGGAATAAAGCGAAGCTATCTCAATAAAACACCACACACCAAAATAAGCTACTTGCATGAATTTAAGCTACTTGGATACGAAAGGAAGAAGAAACCTTGCTAGCATTTCATGACAAGACGAATTCCATCATCAATGAAAAGATCTATTATCATAAAATGTGTTACACAACAATCTCCTCAAAAGTTTTCAAAGGGAAAACTTTCTTTCTTCTCCAAATTATGCAAAAATGCTCTACAATGCTACACTATCTAGCTCTAATGCTAATGCTCTCTCAATGTCTACTACTCCAATGTCTAATCTAATTCTACCTTACAAATGAGGGGGACTCCCCCTTTTATAGCTAGCCAAGTCCCAAAAGACGGCTAGGGTTACAATCAATAGAGTGGCCAGAATCGTGCCACCTCAGCCCTAAATAATATTGCCCTAAAAACCGCCACAGAGGAGAGTGGGGTAATAAATGCGCCATAATGTCCACCATCATCCTTCTAGAAGATTCCATTTGTAGACGCGTTCACACTGTTCTCGATCTTCTTTCTTGGCGTTGTTCTTTGATTTCTTCCACTTGAGGGTCTTCATCTTTGTCACTTTGAGTTATACTAAGTCTTAACACTTAGCCATTTTCTTGTAAATTTTCCTCCTTCGAGATTGAAACTCATCTTCATCGTGCTTCCACTTCAAGTCATCGTGCTCTGGCCTCAACATTTCTCCTGCAAAACAAGCAAGGAGAGGGGTATTAGAATACTTCATGATATAAACTTAACTCACCTGATTTTCATGCTTTGATCTCCAAGCGTTCATCGCCAACTTCGTGTTCAAGTTCATGCCTTAGACAAACTTCATCTTTGAGAAATTCATTTCACTACCTGGGGCTCCGATACTCAAATTCGTTCAACTCCGGCTCTGGAAGACTATCTTTACGAAGGGTTTAAGCAAATTCACCTAGGCAGTTTCTTTCAAATCCATCGTCTGGAGAATTTCATCTTGAAAACACGTTTTCTTCACATCTGCCTTAGAAATTTTCAAGTTTCCCTTAGGAAAACTCATCAACCTGGTGCCCACTTAAAATCTTCATCCCAGAATCCTCGGCAAGCTGTGGAAGACCTTAAAATCAACTCCTCATCGACAATCTTCGATACCCAGAAGAAAATTTTATTCGGAACGAACGGGTTCATTTAATTTTCTTGAATTTTGAACCTTAGAAAATATTCTTCATCAAATTTATTCTCGTTCTTTGATCCCCTCTGAGAATTTTGCTCTGACTTGGAAAAAATTTATTGACCCTGTGCAGCTGGCATTTTCTGACTTCATTTTCAACAAATTCGCTCGTGCTTCAAGAAAATCTTATCTCCTCAGAGTCTAGGCGTATTTTCTAGAGGAAGAGAATACTTTGCCTTAGAAAAATTTTAAAGCATCCCTTTGGAAAAATTTTCCTTAAAAATTTTATATCCAGCTCGATCCACTTTGCCTGTGAAAATACCAACTTCACTTAGAAAATTTTATTCACAGAGATGCCTGGCACATTTTATTTTCTAGCCACCACTTCGTATTTAACTTCACACTTGAAAAAATATTATTGGAGCTCCAATGCCTAAGGAATATTTCTTTTTCTCACTTTGCAACTTCAACGCCTTAGCAATATTTGCCAACAACTTGTATTTCACCACGCCTAGCATATTAAACCTCTCCTCTTTTACACTTGCCAGAAGACTCCACTTCCAACGCCTTAGAGGAATATTTCATCACCCTTCTTATACTTTATTTCACTTTGCCACCCTTGGCGCATAGCATTTGGAGAATAATATTACCGCGCCTAGCACTTTATTTCATACTTCACATGCTCTTTACTTGGCGCATATTAACATGTGTGAAGGATAAAACCACGCCCAACATCTTATTACTTCCATCACTCTTGGCGCCCAGCACTTGATGGAGGAAAATTTGAAAAAAAAAAATGCCCAATATTTATCACCTTTCACCACGCCTAGCAAAAAAAATCCTCAAACACTCTCCACTTTAGGCGCATTTTGTGGATGAAGGAAGGTAACGCCTAGTGTTTATCAAGCATTGACCACGCCTTGAGGCATTTTCAACCACATTTCACCTTACTTACCACCACCACTTACTTTTTACACCTCAACATGGGCACATTTGATGCCTATAGGAGGATGAAAATTCGCTGACTTGTTGACTTCTTAGCTGCATGGGCGCATTTTGGAGGATGAGAAGGATGACTTTTCAGCTTCCTAGATTTTGTCTTCATATGGCATGCTTTGGGCGCATTTCCACCTAGGAGGCGGATGAAAAATGTTTGACTCTTTTGACCCTTCTCTCCCCTAGGCGCATTTTACCCATGAAGGAGGATGAACTTTCAACGCCTAGCTGGTGACTTTTCAGCTTCTTCATTTTTGTCCTCACATGGCATGATTTGGGCGCATTTTGCCTAAGGAGGAGGACGAATTTGCTTGACTACTTTGACCTCTCTCTCCTTTGGGCGCATTTTGTACCCCCTGCTGGATGAAAAAAATGTTGACCCTTTTGACTTTGCTTGCCAACTCCTCCCTGTTGAACTTGGGCGCATTTTACTAGTGGAGGAGGATATTTTTTTATACTTAGAAATTTTTTGAGCTCCAGCTTTTCCTTGAGGGCGCATTTTGGCATGTGTGGAGGATGTAACATGTTGACTTTTCTTTGACCACTCCAGCTTTGGGCTCATTTTACCTCTGGTGAAGGATGAAACTCCATACTTAGAATTTTTTATGCCTCCTTACTAGCTGGGCGCATTTCCTTATGCCTACTGGATGAAGTTCCAGACTTAGACAAATTTTCATCATCTTTCGCCAGCTTACGTGCCCTGCTATTTATAGTAAGCCTTCTCATTTTTGCACTTCTGAAACTCAGATCAACTTGAAATTTTGAACGTAGCATCCTCATAGCTTCATTGACCTGTCAACACTGCCGTTTTTAGCTGACCTGCTATTTTTAGCCCGCTTCTGAAGGTGGTTTACTATAAATAGTAACCTCATGTTTCTGATAGCTCCACTGCTCCGATTAAGTTGAAATTTGAATGAGGCGATCCTCACCACGCGACCTATTGGGACACTGACGCATGCATTTATTTTTAGCATGTTTCCAATCTGACTTACTATAAATAGTAAGTGCTTCGATCGACTTGAAATTTCACCCGATAGTGAAGGACGCGATCGCGGTGGTTTACATCGGATTTTGAAGATTTTGACTTTTGATGCCTATTTTTAGGCTCGGAAACCTAACTTGCGTATCAACTCGTTTCTCTTCTTTACATTGCGATCACCCCGCTTTGGGTTAATTGCCACACCGCTAAAATAGCAAGTTCCTTACTGGTGGGAATCTCCTTTGCATGTCACACCATCGCGAAGCTCTTGAAAAACCCATCAGGAATCACCCGACATGCAAAAGAAACCTCGACATGCAAACCCTAAAAATAGCCTCGAAGGTGAATCCTGAAAGTAGTCGTCTTGTCTTGCATGTCACATCATCGCGAAGGTCTCGAAAAACCCAGAAGGAATATCCAGACATGCAAAGAAAATCTCTGCATCTGCACCCTGAAATTTGTGCCGGAAGTCGGACTGCTAAAAATAGTAAGTTGTCGGTTTTCGCTCAAATTTTGCACACGAATAGTCCGATATGCTCTGAATACCGTGTGACTGTTGGAATCTCAAAATAGCTGGCAAATTGCCTTGAATTTCACACTTACTAAAAATAGTAAGTACCTCGGAATCTGATAAATTTTTGCTGAGAGCCTGCTGGAAGCATACTGACAAGAACGTTAAGCTCAAGTTTCAAGTTATTCACCTCGTTTGACTTCAAATTGGCTGGAAAGACTCAAACCCTAATTTCAGACTTGGTCAAATTCATGTTGAAGCTTGCAGACGGGAACGTCCCCAGAAAGTAGACCATCAGAAAAGAGACAGACAGAGAGAGAGAGACCAAAAACCAAAGCCAAAATGACCAGAATGGAGCAAAAATTAGGGGTCCCCATCTTGAATGGGGCGATGTGTGAAAAAGGTCACAACACCTCCCTGTAGGTATCTCTCCAAACACCTTGTCATGCTTTCCCAATAGCTCTTGAATGTCAATGTGATAAGGCTGATCTCAATCTGGAGTCTCCTTAGTGGTGATCAAACACTTTGCTGCCCATGCTACATCACCATTCCTAAAGATGCTTTCCATGCGTTTAATTCACACCAAATTTGGTGCCCCAATAGTTATGCCTCTAAGTGCCACTCTCCTACCGTTTGCTGCTTTGAACTAGAGCTTCATGGTCTGAAAGTTCTATGAATATTTCCCAAGGGAATGTAGCCACTGAATCCCAAGGATAACATTTGGGTCACCCAAGTCCACCACATAGAAATCATCGCTGAATGTATAATTTCCAAATGTGATAGGCAACTATGGAACCCTCCTAGTGTACGACATTTTATACCCATCTGCCACCATCACATTAAAACCCTCAAAATCTTTTGCTGGCAACCCTGCTTTTCCACCAATACTGAATCAATGAAGTTGTGGGTGGCCCCACTATCAATCAACACTGAGATACATTGTCCCTGCAAAGCTCCTCTGACTCTGAAGGAATTGAATCTAGGGGTACCTGATAAAGTAGCAATGGTGCTACCCTTACCCTTCTCCTATGGCTACTCCTCATCTGAGTTGTTGTCCTCACTTCTCTATGTCTATCTATCCTCATCACTATCCTCACTCTCTGATACAACCTCAATGAAGTGAAACTTGCCTTTACCTAGGCAAATGTGTCTAGGCTCCCAGTGCTCTCTACAATGATAGCATATCTGCTTTCTTCTACATTCTACACGATTCTCTTCTTCTTCTAAACTCCTCTTGGGTCGTTCCTTATGAACAGGCTTCTTTCCCTTATCCTTATGTGAGGAAGAGATGTGAGGTGGATATTTGTTCTTCTAATTGCTTGAGAACTTGTTCTTTTGATTGCTAGACTCCATGTCTCTAGCTTTCTTGATTGCCTCCTGTAATGAAGTAGGGTTGGGAGCTTTGACCCAACCTCTCAAGGGATCCATCAAACCATCCATTAATAAAAGCAGCAATCTTCTTTCTGAGATATTGGTTACTAGGACAACCAACCTCTGGAAATCAGCAATGTAAGTATCCAATGACCCCCACTACTTCAGCTAAGCTAACTCCTTGAAATAGAGTTCAGGATCCTTCACATCAAATCTCTTAATCAACCTCTCAGTGAATTCAGCATTGGAGGTGATCTTTTCATGGCCCATTGTGACCAATCTGTGTGTTGGGTGAAAATTATGTAATCAACTTTTCAACAGATTACACAACTAGGACTTCAGCCACAGCTATGTGAGATTCAATCTCTCCTCTCAGCAAGGGGAGGCACCCTTCTTACAATTAAAAACAAACTAGAGTATTTACAGAATATTCACAGTATTTATGAAGTGGGGGGTGTGTGTCGCATACATCATTCTCTCTTTTTTCAGAGAAGATGTGTTTAATGCTTCACAGCTGAAAACGTTCTTGATTCACAATACTAGAAACTTACCAAAAGCAGTACAACTGATTCCCTATCTTGACAAAGCACATCTTAGAGGTATTAGATAAGATTATAACAAAGGAAAAAAGGAAACAAGTAAGGCTCACGAAGGCACTGTTTACTCCACTAATGGTAATTCAATAAACTACAGAAGTAAACTAGATACACAATATCATTGAGCATGTAAAAGCATTCACAGAACAAATGTATATGAAGCATTGCAGTCTTTATTCATGTATTTGCAGTATTACATTATCATATCAACATACCACTCCCGACTACGAACCATACAGCAACATAAATAGTTAACCGGCGTTGGTTGAGAGCACCAACCATCGGCAATTGACAAGTACCAACTAATCCTGAGGACTAATCCCGAGTGCTAACTAATCCCGAGGACTAAATCTTAGACAAAACATTATTTATTTATTCCATTTGCTAATTAACTATTTAGTGGATTACATCATCTCCTCAGAAAAAGTCGTCTTCCCAGACGACAAATACAATATGGGAGATCAATACATAAAATTTCAGTGGGAAGAGGGTTGAGAGGACATCCCTGATGGCTGGGGAACTGATGAAGTGGTAGCCGGAGTGGTCAGCTGTCGTAGTTGGTACACCTCCTCTGTATGCTGTTGAAGGTGACAAGAGGCCTTCAATTCCTTCTCTCGAGTGGTCTTGACCAGGTGCACTGCCTCCTTCAAGTTTTTGTTGACCCTCTCCAGTTCCTTGTCTTTTTCCACCAACTGGCGGCCCATCTCCTCCTCAAGCGCTTCCATCCTCCTCTCCATCTCCTAAATGCTTGTATCTCGAGCGATCACTTCTAGCTTCTCCTTCTCCAACAAGCAAGTGAGCTCTTGTAGTTGTTTCTCAAAGGATTCTACCTTGGCTTGGTTTTTACAGGAAAGGGTGATGGCTTGATCCCCTTTCCTCGTCATTTTGTTTAGATGGATCTCATACTCCCGGCAGGCTAGAAATAATGTCCTGTATGCTGTCTCCATCTCAAATAACTATGCCACCAACTTGTCGTCTTTCCCATGCAAAACCAGCCTCTTCAGGAACCAAGCAACCATCATTTCTGTTGTCATCTTCGCCAACCAATCACCAGTAAATATCCTATCAAACTCTCGACCACTCCCTGAGTTCATGAACTGAATGATCCTTCGTGCCTCCTGCTCGGCTATGGGCGAGTAGTTCCGGTGCAGTGTCTTTGCAATGTCAGACACTTCTTTGATGACCAACGCAATAGGCTCAAGGCTGTGAATGTACCTCTCGATTGTACCTAATGGGTCCTCGCGATATGGATTGGGGATTATCACAGCAATCCCCTCTGATGCATCATTATCATTGGATCCACAGGAATCTCCGACATTACCCACAGTTGTAGGTACGGCCATCTGTGGTGTGGTATGGGGCTCCTCATTTGACACAATATGGATCACCTGTGCCATCTCTCCCCCCTCCACTGCTCCTTGCTCTACCACTGGCTGCGTATTCTCTACTGCCACCATTGGGTGAGTGCTCCCAGCTGGTGCAACATCTCTTCCCACCTCTGTCTCCATCAACCCTGGTGAGTGTATGGGGGAGATGTCCTCTCGAATAGGTGTTCCCATTTGCCGCAGCCATCCATCTACACCCTCTGTCTGAAGTGTCCCTCCCAGTGATGTCGGTGCATCTATCTCACCTATTACACCCTCCGGTGTTGTGTCCTCTGCCACCCCTAGTGGTGTCATCTCTCCTACTGATGCAACTACTTCAACCGCGCCACCTTCCTTGACCTCCTCTTCTACCTCCTGCTCGGCTGGGGCTATCACTGGCGGATTAACATCTACTGAATAAACTCCAATTGGTGAAGTACTATCGGCAAATGAAGACATTGCTAACTGCTCATACTCTTCACTATCAGCTTGTTTCCTCTTTCTCTTCACCGTCTTCAGTTCTTCTGTTGTGCCCACAACATCCAAAGTCGTCCATCTAAAAACTGTAGGCCAAGAACTGTCATAATCCCTAGCTGGCTGAAATTTTCCCCATTTCCCCTCTGGCACTTGATTGTAGATGGCATCCAAAAATAGGGCTATAAGCTGTTGGATCATATAGAACGCCTTGTGTTTGCATTCTAGGAACTCTCTAATCCTTTCTGATAGGTATAGTGCCCAATTGTAAACCATTCCCCCACTGAGTCCGAACATATACTCCACCATCCAAGTTGTGATATCTGAGGCTCGACTGGCGCCTATCAACTTGTATTTGATAAGATCCATAATGCACTTCCAATCACCATTCCCCAACATATTTTTCCGTAACCCTCAAGCCCCTGCACTCCAAATTATTTCCTTTTCTTTGGTAGTGATATCAGACTTGCAAATTCTTTTAATAATCATCTATTTTTGTTGCACAGTCATTTTTGTAGTTGGCTTGGCGATCACCTGCCCAAACGCAGGTATGCCAAAGACTCTCCGGAAGTCCGAGGGATAAAAATCCACCATAACTGGAAACCCTTCATATTCAATTGTACTCCTGTGGCTGTGCTGATTGTAATTGGCAACAATATCTCTCAAATATTCTTCAAAATCCTTAGCATTGAAAAAAGGACACTGTGCTACCTTATCCACTTGTCCTGTCGCCAGTGCTCACTTGATGGGATAGTCAGGTGCCATCTCCTGCCACCATGTCTTGCACTCTATGCCTGTGAGACTCTCCCACGTCAACGAATCTACAGTCACATTATCAGCTTTTCCCTTATCTGACTTGCCTCCAGTCACCTTGGATTTTAGTGTTATTTTCCTTGCTTTCGTACTCGTGCTGGCATCCATTTTTCTGCTCCTGTAAGGATGAAACTGCCGGAGAATAACTTTTCTGAATAGGTGAAAACCCTTAACGACTTCTGGTACAGCAGTTATTTGTGTCTGCCAAAGGCTCCAGCCGATGAATGGTACGGACTTCTCACTATGCCGTACGGATTTTTCCTTAACACAACGTACAGCCTTCTTCCTAGCTCGTACGGCCTCTGCTCCAGCCAAGCGTACGGCTCCTTCTGCAACTCGTATGGTCTTTTCCTGGTGATAGCGTACGGCCTCCTTTCTAGCTCATACGACCTCGACTCTATTATAGCATACAGCCTCTTCCTAATTGCATACGGCCTCTTTAGCTGGGGGTACGGCCTTCTCTACAACTCATACAGCCTTCTCTTTTTTTGTGCATACGAATTTTCCTTCACAGCGTACGGCCTCCTTTCTTCTTGTGCATACGAATTCTCCTGATGTGTTGCGTACAGCCTTGGTATTCTGTTGATGGCGTACTTGCTTCCGTACGGCCACCTTTCTCTTCAAGCATATGGCCCTCCTATGTACTAAATTTTCCTTCTCCCTGGTATTCAATCATACGGCCTCCACTCGTACGGATTTCCTTTCAAGTCGTACGACCTCCTTCAAACAAGACAACCGTACGGGCCTCCTTAGGCGTACGGACTCCCTCCTATCTCTCCACCGTACAGCGTCCCTGTGTGCCCAGCATATGAAATTCTTTAGTCGGATGCTTTTGCCTTCTGTGATTTCTTTCTTTCACCCGTCTTCCTTTGCTCTTCGATTTGGCCCTTCTAATGCACCCTGAGTTATAATCCTCGATTTATTTTGAGTCTTCCCTCTAGGTGTAAGTCGTACACTTTGTGCCAAGTTTAATATTTTAATATTTTTCACCTCAAATTTCCTTCTTTTGATTATTTTTAATTTTTCTATTTTCCCGTTCTTCTTTTTGATTCTTTCTCTCTCTTCTCTCTTCTTTCCCTTTTTATTTTCCCCATCATCTTTTCTATTGTTTTTTTCTTTTTTTCTTATTTCTTCATTTATTTTTCTACCCTCCATTTTTTTATGACTTTTAGCTTTTTTCTCTTCTATCTTTAATTTTTTCAATTTTTGTTTATTTTCTCTCTCATCTCCTCTCTTCCTTTTCAGATGTTCTTTTTATTCCCCATACTCCTCCATCCGTTTTAACCTTCAATTCAGACGCATAGTACCATTTGCATGTATTCAGGGGCCACTTATAACATTCTTCACAACATGATCCTATATATTGTATATCAAACCATTTATCAAGCAATGCAGAAGGGCCAATACCTTTGAAACTATCGTGGATATATCATCCACTGTAATGCTGGTACCACGTAACCTCTTCGCCTTCTATAGTTGGTGGCCCGGCTGGGTTAGGTATTATTTTCCAAAGCCCATCTTCTGTCACTAACCTCAGCACTTTCCTCCGTTCTCGTCTCGACTACTTAATTACATCTTCAGTGTACCCATCTACACTTGAAATGAACATATCTTTTGTCATTATTATTGTCTTTAGATAGGGAGTTGTCCATTCAAAGTAAGCTTCCCATTGCTCATCGTTCCAATCATTTGCTTCTTCATCAACAACCTCAAGTTGACACATACTTCGTTCATGGGCGAGTTGTTCCTCCTCTTTCTGCACCTCATTGTCTAATCCTTTCTCCAAGTATCCTTGCCCGAGACCTTCATACGGAGCTATGTAACACCAATGTCCACCCATTCTCCGCCATAGTGCTGGTGTCCCGAATACCGCATTGGTCAGGTGCTTGTGCATCTGGGGTACAGCAATACCTTCTACCCTCTTCTGCACCAGACTCTCTTCGATGATTTGATCCACGCCTGACTCCATCCAAACTCCTTCGGCTGCATAGCCAGGGCCTCCCGGACCCGTCATTTTCTTGCAAATCCTCTTTTTGCACAGCCCAGTCTTCTTTAGTAGCATAGCCCAACATATTGATGGCAATAGAATTCTCCTTTCTTTCTTGATACTGCTTCAACTTGGAACCATTGATCGCTTCTGGTAGGGGTAACCCATCCAAATTCTCAAGTTTTATGGAGCCATTGTAATGGACTTTGCGAACTTGGAACGGTCCTAACCAACGAACTTTGAATTTCCTTGGCTTAATCTCGTTGCAGCCGTTATATTTCAGAACTAACTGTCCTGGCCGGAAATTCATTCGCCGGAGGTGCTTATCGTGCCAATACTTCCTTCGCCGTTGTATGTTCTCCGTCGCCCATTGTGCCATAATCCTTCGCTCGTCTAGTTTATTAAGTTGGTATAGTCTTTCTTTTAAACTTTCAGTATCACCCAACCGATTCTCCACAGCTATCCTTAAGCTGGGTACCATGTACTCCTTCGGCATCACTACTTCCTGATCGTACATTAATTGGGAGGGCGTGTGGCCCATAGTTACCATGTACATCATACGGTATGCCCACAGGACGGCTAGTAACCTCTCTTCCCAGTCAGCCTCTTCCACGCCACATGACTTGTGAATAACCGATACCAGCACTTTATTTGTCGACTCTGCCTGACCGTTAGCTCGCAAGTAGTACGGACTTGATAGGTTGTGAAAGATCAAGAACTCCGTCGTCATCAGCCTGATCACATGATTAACAAAATGCCCTCCATGATCACTCGTGATCTAAATGGGAATGCCATACCATGTCACTATTTGCTCATAGATAAATCTTGTCGTACTTTGCGCTGTGTTGTCTGGTAATGCTCTAGCTTCAGCCCACTTCGTCAGATATTCCGTAGCAACCACAATGTATCAACATCGATGCAACTGACTCACCTTCAATGGTCCAATGAAATCCAATCCGCATTGTTCGAACAACTCCTGTGGTTGAGAGGGATGCAGTGGCATGAAGTCCCGCTTCAATGGTTTCCCGACCCTCTGGCAGGTGTCACAGCCTAACACCCACTCCCTGGCATCAGTGTGCATTGTCGGCCACCATAGGCCTGACAAAAGAATTTTTCTTGTTGTAGCATCTAGTCCCATATGACTACCAGCCAGACCTTTGTGTGCCTCCTTTAGTACACCTAGTATCTCTTCTTCTATAACACATCTCCGAAGGATCTGATCAGGCCCCATCTTATAAAGCAAGCCATTGATCAACTGGAACATCTTACTTTTCAAGACGAGCTTTCGCCTTTCCGCTGGTGGCATTTCTTTCGGGAATGTGGATTTGGACAAATATTCCCCAATCTTCACATACCACGCAGGTAACACTACAATCTAAAATAAGTGTGCATTTGGAAAATCTTCATTCACCCCTCCCTCGGCAGGTTCGCCTGACCGGATTCTGGACAATTGATCAGCAATCACATGGCTCTTACCCAGTCGTACGATGATGGTAAATGTAAACTTTTGGAGCAGTAATAGCCACCTGCTTACTCGTCCTTGAATGATTGGCTTGTTCACTAAATACATTAAGGCTTGATGATCCACATAAAAGGTGAACGACGTGGCTAGGAGATAGTGCTTGAACTTCTGGACGGAGTAAACCATTCCTAGTGCTTCACGCTCGGTCGTACTGTAATTCCTTTCAGCTCTTGAAAGTAACCGACTAGCAAAGAATACCAGATGGTCCAACCCGTGTGCTCCCACTTGTCCTAGTGTTGCTCCAATGGCAAAATTAGACGCATCCACATGTACATGAAACTCCTTATCCCATTCTAGGTATGTTAGTATAGGTGAGCTGATCAATCGGTCCTTCAGTTCGTTGAATGCCTTCTCTTGTTCTTCGGCCCATATGAAGGGTTGTCCCTTCCTCATCAGTAGGTCAAGCGGATATGACACTTGTGCAATTTTTTTGATAAATCTTCGATAGTATCCCACATGCCCGAGGAAGGACTTCACGTTGGTGACGTTCTCTGGAGCCTCCATTTGTACCATTACTCTCACCTTGTCGAGATCGGTTTTCAATCCAGCCTTACACACAATGTGTCCAAGCAGCTTTCCTTGTGGCGCCATAAATCTGCATTTCCTGGGATTCAATGCAAGGCGGGCTGCTCTACATCTTTCCATGCACTCCCCTAAGGCTTCCAGAAACTTTTCTTTATCACTGTAAATAGACCAATCATCGAGGAAAGCTTTAAAATTACCTACAGACATTCTGTCAAAAATGTGGAGTATTATCCATTGGAACGTGGCTGGCGCGTTGCACAACCCGAACGTCATCCGGTTGTACACGTACACCCCGCCCTCAACCACAAACATAGTTGTAAATTTCTCTTCCTCCGCGATGCTGATTTGGTTGTAGCCCGAAAAGCCATCCAGGAATGAGTACATTTCATGTCCGACAACTTCTTTGAGGATTGTGTTGGTGAAGGGAATAGGAAATGGGTCCTTGATGGTCACCGCATTCAAACTCCGAAAGTCAACACATATTCTAATTTGCTTCGTTTCTTTCTTCAAGGATATGACGATTGGTGACACCCACTTGTTGACCTCCACTTTGAAAATGATGCCCGCTTCCAACATCTTCTCATTCTCCTCTTGCACTTTAGCGACATAATTTTTATTCATTTTGTACGGTCTCTTCCGTACGGGCTGGGCTCCTGGTATGAGAGGGATCCTGTGTACGCATAACTCTAGTGATACACCTTTTAGATCTTTATACGTCCAGGCAAAGGCATCTTCATACTCCATGAAGATTTTGAATGCCAGTACGGGGTCCCAATCATCACCCACAAGAATCTCCTTAGGTTTTTCTGGGTCCCCAAGGTTTACCTTCTTTAGCTTTGGCTCCTCGTACTTGATGATTTTATCCTATTCAAACTTGTGTGCTGGCATCTCATCCAATTTTGCCATACCTTCCTTGTACTCACCATACTTTGGAGGAAATGTTTCATTGGTCAAGCCTTTGTCTTCTTCCTCTTCCCCCTCCCTGACTTGTAGCATGTTGCAATCAGGGTGGAAGACTTCATAATCTTCCATCTGCCAGTGAAATAATCCGTTCAGTGAACTCGTCTCATCCTCCGAGCAACTCCCAATCTCCAGTACACCTTCCTCATTCGGCTCCATTAGTTTTCTTTCATCATCAACATCTGATTCTTCTCTCCATTCGGATCCCGAGGATGCCAGATCTTCACTGACCGCTTCGTTCTTCAGATCAATAGTATACTTCCTCCCCTGACTCTCGATTGAGAGCGTATTCTTCTTCCAATTGTGGTTTGCCTTGGCAGCAATCAACCATCCCCGTCCCAGTAATGCATCGTACGCCTTTTTTTCCAATAGGATGACGACGAAATTTAGCAAAAATAGTCGTGTGTCGATCAAGACTTTTTGTGCCATTAGTGTACCAAGGGGTTTGATGCCATGTTGATCTGCTCCTACGAGGTGGAATGTTGGGGGCTAGAGAGTCGACTTACCCAAACACTCCATGTTTCCTCTGGCAGTACATTTACTCCCGAGCCTTCGTCAACAATAGTGTTAGATAATTTCATTCCCAATATTTCCATCTCGACGACGGCTAGTTTCCTCCCGATACTTACTGCGAGTAGCATTGGATCCGTGGTCTCGGCTACTGGTTCTGGCATTCATTCTAGCGGACCCTTCTGAAGATTATCTTCAATAACATTTGTAAGCGCTACTCTCAGATCAGGCATCGTTTGCAAAAGGTCAGTTACCTTGATTGGTATGGTTGTGTGAGGCACCTGCCGTACTATGTTCTTCTTCGACTCCGACTGCAGCAACGTAATGGTAGCTTTAGAATTTTTGCGTTCATTCACCATTGCCTCTTCTACTTTTGTCTTGGCTTCCCGGAGTCTTTCTTTCTCCATACGAGGGTCTGGATAATTTTCCTTCTTCGACTGCACCCTCGTGATTACCATGACTTCTTCGTCGGCTATCTCCAGCATATTGATACCTTTCTACTTTAAATAGTCGGTGTCTTCATGATCACCCGGTCCACACCATTTGCATAGCTTTCCCCCAGTCCCTTGGCAGCTCCGGCAATCCCTCGCAAATTGACCCCATTCATTAAACTTCCAGCATTGGATCATGGGCCGTCCTTTGCTATCGTACTGAATTTTGCTTATGGGCGTATTATTTCTCCGATTGTTACGATAGCCTCCAGGGGATGCATTGGTGTTCTGCGGTTTTGGTGGTGTGGTCGGAGGGGTTAACTATTCTCCTTGTGTGAAGAACACTTGCAAACTCCTCGTTTTTAAGTTGTACGGGCACTCCTTGATGGAGTGCCCCATAACTTGGTAGATATCACAGAATAATTTTTTCGAGCAGTTCGCCTTTGTATGACCTTTTGTCTTGCATTCGGTACACCATAATTCATTCATCTCCTTGGAACCCTCCTTGTCGGCTTTCAATTCTTTCATCATCCGCATCATGTCACGACGAAGAGCCTGTACAGTTGTTGATTCGTCTTCACTTTCCTCTGCACTCTCTTCGTCATCTTTCTTCTTCCCCTTCGAAGATGTCTTGTTCTCACTTTCAATGTCCATCGCTCGATTATATGCTTCAGTGTACGAGGACGGCGGTACCACTTTCATTTTTCACCGAAGCGAGGGAATCAACCCTTCAATAAACCATCTCTTCTTTAGGCCATCTGCCAGCTGGGCCTCAAGCTTTCCAATAAGGTCTTTTAATTTCTGATTGTAGGTCTACACACCCTCGTGCTTTCCTGGTTTAGTATTGTATATCTTTGTGACAATCTCGCTATCATCCCGTAGAAGTTTGAACTCCTCCTGGAAAGCTTGCTTCAATACCCTCCATGTAGCTCTTTGTGCTTGGTCCAATTCAGAGTACCAATCAATGGCACTGTCTCTGAGTGTCGTTGGAAATGCTTTCAGCCACTAGTCGAGATCATCCTGTCCGCTGGCTATCCAAATAGTCTCACATGTCTTACAGTGCCGTACGGGACCTTCAGACCCATTCCCCATGAACTTCGGTAGCTTTTGCCGCTCCGGATGAGCCATCTTTCCCCACTGTCCTCCTTATGTGTTGGACCCGATTAGACTGGTTTCCTCGCTACATTCTTGTGCGTCACTTGCACTCTTGGCCACGTACAAGTCACTCCCACGTCGTTTGTCAGTGGTCGCGACACCGTGAGTCTCCTGGGGTTCCCTCCGGTACTCTCTGCCTTGGGGTACTGAGCTCAGGTCTTCCACTCGTTAGTTGTTCTTCGTCGTCCGAGAGGGAAAACTCCCGAAACTGTCTAATGCTACTACTCAATTCATCTTCTTTCTCACAAGGATCATATCTTCCTACGTACAGAGTGCCGAAGGGGTCTTCGTCCCTTCCTTCTGTCAAACTTTGATGCGCTCGTCCAATGGATGTGTCTATTCTTGTCAGATTTTCATATGTTCTTTTAATGCTCTGATTTATTTCAATTAAATCCTCATCCAATTCCTTACCGGCTTGCTTCAGTCTTCTTCGCCGGTTTTCTTGTTCATGCAGTTTGAGTGATCGCCGAACCTTTTCTTCCTGAGTCTCGTGCCCATCAGGTACTCGATTCTTGTCTTTGTTCGGTCGTACGGGCATTTAAAAGTTGTTCAAGCAATCATTGCTGACTACCAGATGTACGTCTCCGACTAGTGTCTCTTTCCTCTTCTCGTTTAGTTCGCTCTTCGTAGCATTGCAGTATTTGATGTCTTCGGCGTTCCCGATCCTCTTCTTCTCAAAGGTCTTGCAGAATAATGAAATGACGGGCCAGCAATCTGGGCATACAAGTCAGGAGGTGATTCACCTCGTCGTTCACTTCCAACCTATCCCAGATAACTTCCTCAGGGATCTCCCGTATGCGAGATTCCCTATGTACGTGATCTCGTAAAGATATCTTCCACAGATTGACAAGATCTTCAATCAATAGGTCTTCCCGTTCCTCATTAGCATTTACATGTTCTTCCGCCGGTTGACCCATTATGCTGCCATAATGAGTGATTCCCTAGTCCGCTCAGGCAACGGCGCCAAATGTTTACTCCACTAATGGTAATTCAATACGCTACAGAAGTAAACTAGATACACAATATCATTGAGCATGTAAAAGCATTCATAGAAAAGATGTATATGAAGCATTGCAGTCTTTATTCATGCATTTGCAGTATTACATTATCATATCAACATAACCCTCCCGACTTCGAACCATACAACAACATAAATAGTTAACCGGCATCAGTTGAGAGCACCAACCATCGGCAACTGACAAGTACCAACTAATCCCGAGGACTAATCCCAAGTGCTAACTAATCCTAAGGACTAAATCTTAGACAAAACATTATTTATTTATTCCATTTGCTAATTAACTATTTAGTGGATTATAGGCACAAAGTCGTTTTGTAGTCTTTTCAACTGCAGATCTGTGAAAACAATAGTTTGTCGCATTAGAAGCACAAAGTCTTCTTATATGCAGCAATTCATTTGACCAACATGAGAGATTACAAGCTCGAAGTCTTGTAGATCTTTCAACCAAAAGCATCAAAACATAAACACAAATTCAAGTTAGAAATGTGACACAAAGTCCACAAGAATAACTTGAAGTCCTTCAGATTTCATAAACTAATCACCACCAATCTCAATCAAATTCAAGAGACAATTGATCAAACGCAAAGTTTGGTATGCAACTTCTTCCTTTATTGATTAGATTTAGATTCATAAAATATGAACACAAAGTTTCACAATTTGTTGCAAATTGAGTAGCATTTCGTTGTAAAAACTAAAGGAGAGCTAATACAATAGAAATCCCTCATATATATAGAGGAGAGGGATGAGTAAATCTAGGAAATCAAAGGAGCAAAATTAGGAAAGTTAGGTGAGCTAATTAAGGAAAATCTCACCTAACTTTAAACAAAATCAAAGTGTAAGTTGTTTTTAGTAAATTACATCTCATATTTTGGTATAATTACATTTCGAAAAATGGCATTTAAGATGTCAAAAACTATTTACAAGATGCATAGGGGAAAGCATAAAAAAGTTGAACACTGGAAAATTAGCAATCTTCATGGTTCCTTGCTTGGGTGAGGAAGTCTTCATACTTCATCCCGGTTTCCTGCATGAACTTCTAATCTGGACCAACAGTGTAATCCACAATGGTATGAATCCTCGTGATCGATCTCATGGTAGATGAGTGAACCTTCTTTCACCTATCAAGATGCGTTTTAAAGTTATCCAATGTAAGCCCTGTATCACAAATGACATCCAAAGAGGCTTCTGAAAAGTCTATACTATCAATCAACTTCATGATGGCTTCTTTGAAGATCTGGGATAGTTCTGTGGCCGGCAGGAAGATACAATTCTCCTCAAGAAGTTTCCCTAGCAACTCCTTGATTCCTCTTTCAAGAATCAAATGATGCCCTTCGACATCTTCCTGTACTTAGTGGAGATCTTCTGTAAGAGACTCAAACACATGAATATGGTGCTTCAAAGATTCTCTTACCTCTAAGTATTTTCCTTTGTCGGGAATCACCCCAACTTCCACCAATTTATTGAGTTTTGCCTGTTTCATTTGTGACAACCACAACAGGCATTTTTCCATTTCTCTGTGCTCTTGGGAAAGTGCACTCTCCTCCTTATCAAGCTCTGTTTTGAGCTTGACTATTACAGTAGCTTTCTCATCCGCAACAATTATAATCTAAGAATCATGTTCTACGATCTTTTTGATGAAATCATACAACACCCTTCCTTTGGAAGCAAACTTCTTAGCTTTCTTGGCAGCTGGGTCCTCAACACTTACAATTGCTAATGGTTGTTCATTGCTTGTAGCTCCTACAAGTCTCCTCACAACAATGGCATAATGCTCTGCCCTTTTTTTGTACATATTACGAGCTTGCTCCATTTTATCCAGTCTTCTAGCTAAGATATCCAAAGTCACTTGCACATCTTCCTTTGCACTTTCATTTGCAACTTTTCCAAGCTGGACCCTTGTCACTATGTAATCCTCCATGTTGACATCTCCTTCTTCGTGACGTGGTATGCCAATTTCTACATACTTATGACCAGTTTTGTCAACATTCAGCCGTGAGTACATTTTTTCCTTTTTCTTCCTTTTAGCTTTTGGAGGGACTATCCCTTCAAAGTCGAGCTCTTCTGGAGAAATCATCTGCTTCTTTTGCTTTCACACTTGAGATATCAACGATAGGGGAAGAAAGGTGGTACGAGCTTCTGGATTAACCGTCAACTCTCTTGTCACTGTCTCTTTTGAAGTAGCAACTGGTATTGTGACAATGGGCGCAGTGTCTGTCATTACTGCTCCTGTAGTTTGCACATTGAGCTGATCATGCATTCATTCATTCATGAACCAATTAAAATCAGACACTGAAGTGATATCATATGATGGCGATGATAGGCTAGGAATAAATGATGGAGGATTGGATAAAATATCAACCGTGTGTATACTTGTCACACAAGGAGTATCAAGTATGGTTGATGTTGCAAGGGTAGGTGAAACACTCACTGCGAGTATCACTATGGTAGGAACAGGTGATGTAGGAACAGGTGGTGGAGGAGTGTTCAAATTTAGAGGTGTATGAGGAACATTTGAAATCACAAGCGATGATGTTCTGGGAAGTTCTTCAACTACATTCTCAGACGAAGACATAGTTCTCTCTTCATCATGCTTCAGTTCCTGTTGATCATCCTCCTTGTTGTGACCTTTTTCACACATCGCCCCATTGCAAATGGGGACCCCCTAATTTTGGCTTTGCTTTTGGGTCGTTTTGTCGTTGTCTCTTTTTTTACTGTCTGTCTTTCCAGGATTGCGCCCGTCATTGAGTTTACACTTGAAATTTTGGCCAAGTCCGAAAAATTAGGGTTTTGAATTAACCTGAAGTCAAATGAGGTGAATAAATTGAGATTTGAGACTAACATTGATGTCAGTATGCTTCCAGAAGGTTTTCACAGAAATTTCATCAGATTCTGAGTACTTACTATTTTTAGTAAGTGCGCAATTACAGGCAATCCTTCAGCATTTTTGAGATTCCGACAATCACACTGCGTCCAGAGCACATCAGGCTACTCACAGGTTAAATTTGAACTAAAACGGACAACTTGCTATTTTTAGCAGTTCTGCCTTCGGAGGCAATTTTCAGGGCTTAGATGCAGAGTTTTTCAAATGCATGTCTGCATATTCCTTTTGGGCAATTTTCAGGGCTTAGATGCAGAGTTTTTCAAATGCATGTCTGCATATTCCTTTTGGGTTTTCAGAGACCTTCGCGATGGTATAACGTGCAAAGTGAGATAACAACTTTCAGAATTCAACCTTCGGAAGCCGATATTAGGGTTTGCACGCAGATTTTCTCAGTGCATGTCGGCATATTCTTTCTGTATTTTCAAAGAGCTTCGCAATGGTGTAACATGCAAATGGAACTGATCACTTTTCTGAAACTTGCTATTTTTAGCCGGTGCTTGCATGTTGAAAATTTTTCTGGGTTTTTCAAGATTTTTTGGGCAGTGTGACATGCAAAATCATCTGATGACCGGTTGGCCACTTTTTCAACCACTTTCTATTTTTAGCAGGTACCACTCTAGCAGCTGCCTGACACTTCAGAACAACGAACTGATCGTCATGCAACTGAAACAAGGTCAAACGAAGCTCATTTAAGGTACATGCAGAAAATTAGGGTTTCGAGTTTCGGCGCTAAAAATGAGGAATCAGATGACAAAATTCCCAAAACTGATGTATCCACCATGATCAGCGTCTTTCAAGCAATCAACACGCAAAATTTGAAGGCAATCGGAGCACTTACTATTTTTAGTAAGGTATTCTTGACACAGGCTATAAATAGAAAGTCGATCTCAAGCGCTAGCGTAGACGGGCAAGTTCATCAACGAGGAGCACGCTGTCCAAATTTCAAGTCAAACAGAGCTAGGGAAATCTTAGAATCCAACACTTACTATAAATAGTAAGTCACTTCAGAACCAGCTAAAAATGGCAGGTCAACATCAAGTCTCAATATAAACAGGTCAAGCAAGTGATAAACACCCCTTGGCGCAAATTTCAAGACAAACGGAGTTGCAGAGGGTGGAAAATAAAGCGCTTACTATTTTTAGCAGGTTGGTACAAAGGAATTAGGGTTTCCTAAAATCAAGGGCAGAATAGGACAGTCGCGCAGAAGCAGCATCTAGCTATGACCACCACACTTCAGGCACTTAGTACGTGAAATTTGAAGACTTTCTGAGCAATTTCTATTTTTAGCAGGTTGCTAAAAATAGCGGGTACGGGCAAACATCAGGCAACAACAGCTCAATCATGTCACCAGGATCCGAACAAAGCAAAATCCAACCTTTTTGGGAACTTGAAATTAGTTCAAAGTGCAAAATTGACAAACTTTCTAAGAATAGCAAATTAGGGTTGGCATGATCAAGTTGCCCTAAATCAGGCAAAGAGCATAAAATTCACTGAAATTGATGAATTTTCAAATCCAGCTAGTGATAAACGCCTTTAAAAGCCGAAGCCTGGTTGAAAATCTTCTAAGTGCCACAAATTGGAAGCTCACAGGCTAAAATGCGCCTTATTCTGGAGGAGGGAGTATGGAAAAATATTCTAAGTACAAAAATTTGATGTAGAGGGTCTTATTTGCGCCCTTGAGCTTAGAACCTTGAAATTTCCCTAAGTTCTTGAAACTGGAAGCCCCATGGCTGAAATGCGCCCTTGAGGGAAGAAAGCATGAGAAATTTAGTAAGTCTTTTAAAATGGAAATAGCACCCCAAAAATGCGCCTTGAGAAGACAAGATGAGCCTAAAATATTCTAAGGCATTAAAGTGAAAGCTCAATGGGTCATTTGCGCCCAAGGTCAAGGGAAGGTTAGAAATCCTCTAAGTCACAAAAAAAATTAAAAGCTTTATGGTTGATTGGTGCCTAGAAGAAGATGTTGAAACTTAAAAGTTTCTAAGGCGTGAAATTGGAAGTTGAAGACATGAAATGCACCCTTGGGAAAGACTGAAGCTCTAAAAATTTTAAGTCTAAAATTGAAAGCTTGACATGCTATTTGCGCCCAGGCAAGGAATGAAGAGTAGAAATTTTTCTAAGGCGTCAAAATTAAGAGTTGCCCCTGTGAAATGCGCCTTTGAGCTTAGAATGTTAAAATTGAAAGCTTCCCCTACCATTTGCGCCCCAAACTCAAAGCTGACCCTGCCAAATGCGCCCAGGAGTAGTGTTGTGACCTTTTCACACATTGCCCCATTCAAATGGGGACCCCCTAATTTTCGCTCCATTTTGGTCTTTTGGCTTGGGTTTCTCTCTCTCTCTCTGTCTCTTTTCTGATGTCTGCCTTTCGAGGATTGTGCCCGTCATCAAGTTTAAGCATGAAATTAACCAAGTCTGAAAATTAGGGTTTCATCTTTCCTGGTCAGTCCAAGGTCGAACGAAGTGAATAAACTTAAAATTGAAACTAACATTGTTGTCAGGGTGCTTCCAGCAGGCTCTTAGCAAAATTTCATCAGATTCTGAGGTACTTACTATTTTTAGTAAGTGTGAAATTCAGGGTAATCTGTCAACATTTTTGAGATTCCGACAGTCACACGACATTCAGAACACATCAGGCTGCTCGCATGCAAAATTTGAGCGAAAACAGACAACTTACTATTTTTAGCAGTCCAGCTTCTGGGAAAAAATTCAGGGTTTAGATGCAAATTTTTTCTTTGCATGTTGGCATATTCCTTCTGGGTTTTTCGAGACCTTCGCAACGATATAACATGCAAAATGAGACGACAACTTTCATAATTCAGTCTTCCGAGGCTATTTTTAGGGTTTGCATGTCAGGGTTTTCTTTTGCATGTCGGATGATTCCTGGTGGGTTTTTCGAGAGCTTCGCAGTGGTGTGACATGCAAATGGAGATAATCACTTAGTAAGGAACTTACTATTTTTAGCAGGTGTGTCCCGGCAGCCGCCTCCCAATAGTTCAAAATCACGAGCCGATCGCAATGCCACAGAAACGAGATCAAACAGAGATCTTTTGATACGCATGCAGAGCGAATTAGGGTTTCCAACTTCAGAGCCTGAAAAGAGGGGCAAAAAGTCAAAATTTTTGAAAACCGGTGTAAACCACCGCGATCAGCATTCTTCAAGCTATCTGCTGGTAAAATTTCAAGTCGAACGGAGCACTTACTATTTATAGTAAGTCAATTTGGAAACAGGCTAAAAATAGCAGGTCAAGTGCATGCGCCGATGTCTGTGGTCAGGTCACGTGGTGAGGAGCGCCTCATTCAAATTTCAAGTTAATCAGAGCAGTAGAGCTATCAGAAGCGAGCATTTACTATTTATAGTAAACCACCTCCAGAAATGGGCTAAAAATAGCAGGCCGACTAAAAATGGCAGTGTCGACAGAACAATAGGGTCATGAGGATGCAGTGTTTGAAATTTCAAGTCATTCTGAGCTTCAGAGATGCAAAATCAAAGGGCTTACTATAAATAGCAGGGGCATGAAAATTGGCGAAAACGAGGAAAAATACTAAGTCTGGAGCTCCATCCTGCAGCCATGGAAAAATGCGCCCAAGTTGATGAGGGAGCCTGGAAAATTTCTAAGTTACAAACTTCGTCCTCCACCATGTCCAAAATGCACCTAAGCTAGAGAAAGTCAAAGAAAAGTCAACAATGTTCGTCCAGCACCTAGTCCAAAATGTGCCCACCTTGAAGCATGAGAGCTAGAAAATTTTCTAAGTGTGAATATCCTCCTCACCCCTCCAAATGCGCCCATCCTTCTCAGGGGGTGAAATGCGCCAATTCTAGAAGAAGGTCAAAGGAGTCAATGACTTTCATCCTCCTACATAGGCAAAATGCGCCCAAAGACATGCATGTGAAGACAAAAAGAGGGAGGTGAAAGGTCACAAAGGACGTGGTAAGAGTTTCATCCACCAGCCATGCCAAAATGCGCCTAAGAAGGAAGAAGTCAAACAAGTCAAAGATTTTCTTATCCCTCATACATGTCTAAATGCGCCCAAGTTGAGGTGGTAAAAGTAAGTGCAAGGTGGTAAATGAAGTAAAAAGTGTTGAAAATACCTTAAGGCGTGGTCAATGCAAGGTGAATGCTAGGCGTTATCCTTCATCAAGTGCAAAATGCGCCCAAGGTGGTAAGTGTTAGAGGATTTTTTTTCCAAGGCGTGTGAGGTGGTGAAGATAAATGTTATGCGTGGTTTCAAATTCCCTCTTCAAGTGATATGCGCCCAAGGTGATATATGTTAGAAAATATTGCAAGGTGATTTGTGGATGTGTTGCCTAGGCATTGGAAGTGAAGACTTCTAAGCACAAGATGAATATCCTCCTTCAGACACAATATGCGCCTAAGATGTTGAGTAAAAGTAATAAGAAATTAATTAAAATATTGCTAAGGCATTGGAGCTTCAAATGAATATCTTCCTAGTGTGAAGTAAAACGCAAAATGGTGAGTGAGAAATAAAATGTGCTAGGCATGAATAAAAAATTTCTAAGTGAAGTTGATAAAATTTCCACCACTGGCAAACGAATAGAATTTTCTAAGGAAAATTCTCAAAGTGCGAGATGATTTAAAATATTTTCTAAGGCAAAAATATTTCCTTAGAAAATACGCCTAGAGCTCAAGGTGGTGAAATTTTCCTTTGTGGAGCACAAGCAAATTTTCTCAGCGGTGAAGTTAGAGAATGTTGGTAATGCAGAATGAACTCAAATTTCTCAAGTCGGAGCAACACAGGATGATCACAGGCAAAGAATGGATTTAATTTGACAAAATAATATTTTCTAAGGTTCAAAAATTTAAAAAATTAAATGAACCCATTCGTTGGGTACCCATGGATTTGAAGTGTTCTGGAGAAAATTTTCTTCTGGGTACTGAACATTTGCGATGATAGATGGATTTCCAAGTCTTCCCCAACACTTTCTCAGTGAAGAATTTAATCAGTGCTCAAATTGTGAATTTTCCTAAGGGAAAATTTAAAATTCTCTAAGGTAGGATGAATAAAATGTGTTTTCATAATGAATTTCTCTGAATGATGAATTCGATGATTTTGATTGAATTCTTCGATAATGAATTTTCCAGAGCTGAGGAGGAGTTTTTATTCGAATTCAAATGACATAGCTCCGGCTGGTGAATCAGAAGGATGAATTTAAATTAAATTTTTCGAAAATAAATCCAAAGATGCCAGTCAAAGTCGAACTTCTAGAAGATTAAGATTCTCGGACAAGTGTCAGAAACACCAAAGAGGGAAATTCGAATTCTTGAAGTGGAGTAGTGGAAATTGAATGTACTGGCTATAATTGGCTCCTTCTAGAATTCGATTTTTGGCTATAAAATGAAGAAGTTTCTCACTTATTTTTCACAGCTGGAGAAGTCGAATTTTCTCTAAGTGAAGTGTTACTAAGAATTGTTGAAGCTTGAAGAATTCAAAATTTTGCTGGGGACTGGAGCTTGCTGAAGTTCAAAATTGAAATTGCTGAGACTTCTGGAGAAGGACGCCTTGAGTTGCCTGTGCAAGTGTTGAAAGTTCGAATATTGCTGAAACCAAAAGGGGCGCACTTGCTGATTGTTGAAGCTTAGTTTGTTGCTGCCAGTGCTAAGGAGGACGCCTCGAAGCAAAGAAGTTGCTGAGAGTTTAAAGAGTACGAAGTTGTTGAAGCTTGTGAAGTGCGCACTTGCCAAGTAAGAAGTACGAATTTACCAAGGTGTAAGCTTGCTGATTTAAAAAAGTGCGAACTTGCTGATTGCTGATTGGAGTTGCTGAAGAATAGTGAAGTCACTAAAGTTTACTTAGAAGTCTTTTCTAAGTGTTGAGGCTCGAATTTATTGGAGAAGAAGCTGAGATGGCTGAGGCAAGGGCGACTGGCAAAGACAATGGTGCATCCAGGCAAGCAGTGATCAAGAAGCTGAGTAAGACATTCATGCCGGAATCAAAATTTATTTCAAAGTTGGGCAAGCTGACAGACACCAACTTGGGCTCCGTCAACCTGGAGACCTTCAAGAACAGAATGTTGGGGATTGGAAGTCATCGGCCTTCGACCACTTCACACAATATTGTTCGAAGCGGGTTATATGCAGCTGCTGGTTTCCCACCAGCCATTCAGTGCTCGGAGCCGATAATGGAGTGCGCCAATTATTATGAGAAGGATCACAAATCAATCCTGTCACCAGATGGCCAAGTACTAGCAAATCTTACCCCGGTAGCCATTAGTTAAGCTTTCGGGATCCCGGTGCACAGAAACATGGTTTACAAATCCAGAGAGCGAGCTGAACGGATGTATGCTTCTGCATTCGAGCGATGCACGGAGACAATCGACACTCACTGGATGAGCACTCCCAAGCCTTCTCGAGCAAAGCTGTCGAAGCAAATTATAGCGGATGACTTGAAGCAAGAATATTGCGATCTCATTATGATGCTGAGCAGAGTTGGTGGTTGTGCACAATCATTCATTTTCGAGCCTTGGATGTTTTACTACATCAACCTCGTGCTGGAAGGGAAGGATTATGTCAATTGGGCTGTGATGATCAGTGACAACTTGCACAAGCAGCTCCTGAGCTTGAGAAGGACGAAGACATTTTACATGAGCTCTTACATTATCTATATGTTGGCACGTATGACGAAGTATAGAGGGATCTCTTACAAGGAACCTGTTGGCTGTGGCTCTCACCAATTCAAGATCCATGATGCTTGTCCACAGTTGCATTTGGCGAGCACTACTCACTACAAGCGTATCAACGATGCCTTCACCATGTACATTACGAGATTGCTTCAGGAGCGGTTGCACCACAGAATCTCGAGGGAGGCCCAAGAATTGATTGAAAGGTATGGGTGCTGGTTCATACAGTTTCCGAAGTTTTCTTACATTAGGCTGCAAGGTTTTTCATCATACCCATATAGGCTGCCTAAGTACCCAACAGATAGAGTTTTAATGCTAGAGATATCTAGGCAACTGCTCGCCTATGATAAAATTCAAAAGAAAAAGAAGGGAGGGGTAGAATTCCCAATTGTCATGGGCAACTCGGATGAAGTGTGTCCCTCAATACAGGCAGCTAGAGAGGCTGAAAGTGAACTTCAATTTTATCACTTTTCATATCACACCAGCCGACAGCACTATGATCCACATCATAACATCAAATGGGTACTGTCAGAAGAATTCAAACACAAGGAAAATATTGAGGATTATTGGGCTGATGCATCGGATGTGATTGAAGTAAGGAAAAGGATGTTCTCTCAGTTGCTGATTACTTTGATCAGGGAGTGTGAAGTTGTGCCAGTTCCAGACCAGGTGAACGAGGATATGGACGTTGTCCATCCGGATTATGCAGCAGTGAGAGATACTCCACTTCCACCCCCAGATTGGTCAGAGCCTGAGGTTGCAGATTTGGACACACTTTCTATCCCGGTCCTGACTTTCACTAGAGCATGGGTTGACAGGGGGGTGAACAGGTTGAAGAGTAGGTCAATTGCTTTGACTTACAATTTGATGGGAGATCACAGGACACCCACCACTGGTAGAAAGAAGCAGATCACACGACGTCCAGAGTCCAAAAAGAAAGAGCTAGTTCGACAAGAGCCCGTTCAGATAGAACCTCCACGAGTTGCAGTTACATCACCCACGCCATTGGAGACACGTTCTCCAAGTATACAGGAGGTTTCTTTGTTTGCTGATCAGAGGAATGCACTGAATCAGGTGCAAGTAGTGCGAGGAGAT
>VDFB02081255.1:0-29266 GCA_007258455.2 Sequoia sempervirens
ATGTGAATGATGACTATTTGTATGTGGTAAGTGATTATATTTTGTTATATGTCATTCCATAATTCAATTTTTGTGTATTAACATCTTTACATTTATGGTATCAATTGAAGGTTTAGAGTGAAGAGAGGAGGACTAGTGAGCATGTTCGAAAGATCAGAGAACCAATAGTCACTCCATCCAGCCAAATTTTGAAGGCAACACGAGATCTATTTCCTTCCCCTAGAGGGAAGTGACTATATTACGGTCATTTTTTGTATGCCTATGTGGCATTTTGGAGCATATGTTTTGTACAAGCGATATATACATGACATTTTATGTCCATAATATGGCTCCTTTATACTAAGCCTGTATGGCCTTTTTGGATATATTCTATATACTATTATCAATATATATCATTGTATACCTTACAAATTTTTGATTAAAAAAATATTATGTTGCTACTTCCATTCTTGAATGATGTTATCATGTGCACTGTGTAAATCGTATGCTTGAATATTGTAGGCATGGATTTTTTTTACATCTAATGCTTAATTAATTACTATTGATTGCTCAATAAGGTCCATCTAAAGTGTATTGTGTAAATAAGTTCCATTCCTGGTGGTTTGTATCCTTTGGAATGCTTCAATTAATTGTGCCTCACTTATTTGCATGTATTCTTCACTTATTCACATGTATACTTCACGTTTAGTGTGTGTATTTATGTGTATGATTCATGCTTTAAATGCATATTAGCAAAAATATTTTGGGGAAAATTTTGACAAACCAAAGTATAAGAGTTTTTTAAGTAGTCAGGAAAAAATCATATTTAAGAAAACGTAAAAAAATTTAGAACAAAAGATAAAATCAATTTATTTTGAAATTGAAAGGTATTTCCATAGCATATAGAGATATAGAGAGCAAATAAAATAAATATTTTAACTAATGAATTGTAAAAAAATATTTTTTTGTAGTTTATATTCATATCGTTGATTATATTTTATTGCACATCTTTCAAAGTCAAAGCATTACTTTACACTGGATAACTAATAACTAGATGCTGATAGATGACAAAATTTCAATTAAAATATAATTTTTCATACATTTCTACCAAAGTATTTTGTCAAATAGTTCATTTCCTTGTTGCTATGGCTAAATTCATAAAACAAGTGCTTTGAAACAAGCTATGGATGCTTGGAAAAAATCTATCAAAAGCATAATAGCAAGCAATACTATAGACAAGGCAATGAACTGCTTGAAAAAAATGCCTGAGAGAAATGTTGTCTCAGGTGATGGAATGCCATGACATGCAAATTGCTATGGATTTTCATGCCATTCCATCACCATGAGACCACGTTTCTTTGAGGAATTTTTTTAAACAATTCATTTCCTTGTCTATGCTACCACATTTTTCATACATGTTTGCCAAAGCATTTTATCAAACAATTCACTGGCTTGTTGATATGGCTAAAATCCTAAAATAGGTGCCTACAAACAAGCTATGGATACTTGGAAAAAATCTATCAAAACATAATAAGAAGCAATAGCATAGACAAGTGATGCAGAGACAGGAGACCCAAACCCACTCAAAGTTTCAACTTGCCTTCAAGAGGCATCTAACAAGATTAAAACAATCTATTGGACCAATCCAAACTACCTCTCGACTAATGAGAAAATTACATTTGGGGACACTTGTCCTTCTGCTAAATATAAACCAACAATAAAAAATTTGCATTATGAAGTGTTAGGTTCATTGAACCTAGACATGCTAGCTTGGAACAATTTGATTGGTTGGAAGATGACGAGGCACCATCTTAGTGTGTTGGATGTCCACTTTGATTTTGGCCTAAGTTGGACTTCAAGATATTTTCTCCATCTCATATTTTCAGCTTGGGACAGACTTAAAGTTGTCTTTGCCATGCATGCTTTGATATGGGCTTATTTTATGTTGTCTTTTCCATGTATGCTTTGAGTTGGGCAGACTTTACTTTTGTCTTGGACAAGAATTATTCAAGACAAGGGTGGAATTGATAGTAGTTTGGACATAGCTTTTCTTTCCCAAACAAACTTTGCAGATCATCTTCAACATTTTCCATGACCATGGGCATGGCGGACTTTGCTTGTGCCTTACCAAGATTGGGTAGACTTGCTCTTGACTTATACATGTTGATTTTTATTCCAAGTGAAAAATGAAAGGTTATTTTAGATAGGCACAACATGATCCCATAGGCTTAGACAAGAAGTTTCTGAGTGTCACGGTGTCTGATTATTGTCATGTTGAATTTTGCAGTCATTTTACACTTCGGGCTCTTAAGGGATTCAACCAGTTGAACTTAGCTTGGAGGGATTTGATGTGTTTGGGTGCAAAAGAGGACCATGCCTAGCGTAAAATTACCCACTCAGACGCATTGGAATTGTTAGTTTGGTTACACAAGCTGCAGAACGAAAGTTGCACTACTTTGCAACTTTGCACTACTTGCATTTAACAATTTATTTCCAAAGAGAGATAGTGAAAATTGAGAGAGGTTACTATAGATGGGCGCAAAATTATCCCATAGGCTTAGATGATAAGTTTCTAGGCCTCACAATGTCTGAGTAACGTCATGCTGAAGTTTGCAGCCATTTTGCACTTTAGACTCTTAAGAGATTCAGCTGGTTAAACTTACCTCAGAGGGATTTGACACATTTGGGTGTGAAAGAGGACCATTCCTAGTGTAAACGTACCCACTCAGATGTATTAGAACTATAAATTTGGTCACACAAGTTGCAAAATGAAAGTTGCACCACTTTACAACTTTGCACTACTTGCATTTGATAAATTTTTCCCTGAGAGAAATCTCACCGCCACAAGAAAATTCCTCTGAAATAGTAAAAACCAAGAGAGTTTATTGTAAATGGGCACAAAATAATTCCATAGGCTTAGATGAGAATTTTCTTAGCCTCATGGTGTCCTAGTAATGCCATGCTAAAATTTGCAGCCATTTTGCATTTTAGGCTCTTAAGAGATTCAACCGGTTGAACATAGCTTTGGGGGGTTCAACACATTTGGGTGTGAAAGAGGACCATTCCTAGCATAAACGTATCCACTTTTACGCGTTGAAATAGTTAGTTTGGTCACACGAGTTGTAGAACAAAAGTTCCATCACTTTGCAACTTTGCACTACTTGCATTTGAAAACTTTTTCCCGAAGAGAAATCTCACCACCATAGGAAAACACCTTCGAGATAGAAAAAATTGAGAGAGTTTATTTTAGATGGGAACAACATGATCTCATTTTCTCAAATGAAAACTTTCTAAGCCTCACGATGTTTGAGTAACGTCATGCCGAAGTTTGCAGCCATTTTTCACTTCAAGCTCTTAAGGGATTCAACCGGTTGAACTTAGCTCATAGGGATTTGGCATGTTTGGGTGTGAAAGAAGACTATGCCTAGTGTAAGCATACCCACTCATATGTGTTGGAACTATTAGTTTGGTCACACGAGTTGGAGAATGAAAGTTCCACCACTTTGCAACTTTGCACTACTTGGATTTGACTTCTTCCCCAAGAGAAATCTCGCCACCATAGGAAAAATGAATGTGAGATAGTGAAAACTAAAAGATTTTATTTTAGATGGGAACAACATGATCCCATAGGCTCAGATGAGAACTTTCTAAGCCTCACGGTGTCCGAGTAACATCATACTAAAGTTTGCAGTCATTTTTCACTTTGGGCTCTTAAGGGATTGAGCTGGTTGAACTTACCTCAGAGGGATTCAACACGTTTGGCTATGAAAGAGGACCATTCCTAGCATAAAAATATCCAGTTGGACATGTTGGAACTATTAGTTTGGTCACACGAGTTGCAGAACAAAAGTTGCACCACTTTGCAACTTTGTACTACTTGCATTTGACAAATTTTTCCCCAAGAGAAATATTGCCACCACAGGAAAAAGCCTCTGAGATAGAAAAAAATAAGAAAGGTTAAGGTAGATGGGAAAAATATGATCCCATAGGTTTAGAAGATAACTTTCTAAGCCTCACGGTGTCCGAGGAACATCATGCTGAAATTTGTAGCCATTTTGCACTTCAGGCTCTTAAGGGATTCAGCCGATTGAACTTAGCTCAGAGGGATTCAACGTGTTTGGGTGCAAAAAAGGACCATGCCTAGTGTAAACGTACCCACTCAAACATGTTGGAATAGTTAGTTTGGTCACATGAGTTTTAGAACAAAAGTTGCACCACTTTGCAATTTTGCACTACTTGAATTTGACAACTTTTTCCCCAATAGAAATCTCGCCGCCACAGGAAAACATTTTCGAGATAGAAAAAAATGAGAGATTATATTTTAGATTGAAACAAAAAGATCTCATAGGCTCATACGAGAAGTTTCTAATCCTCACGGTGTCTGAGTAACGTCATATTGAATTTTGCAGCCATTTTGGACTTTCGGCTCTTAAGGTATTCAACTAGTTGAACTTAGCTCGAAGGGATTCAGCATGTTTGGGTGAAAAAGAGGACCATTCCTACCATAAGCATACCCACTCAGACACATTGGAACTGTTAGTTTGGTCACATGAGTTGTAGAACAAAAGTTGCACCACTTTGTATCTTTGCACTACTTGTATTTCACAATTTTTCTCAAGAGAAATCTCACCACCACAGGAAAATTCCTTTGAGATAGTGAAAACTAAGAGAGGTTATTTTATATAGGCACAACATGATCCCATAGGCTTAGATGATAAGTTTCTAAGTCTCACGATGTCTGAGCAACGTCATGATGAATTTTGCAGCCATTTTGCACTTCGAGCTCTTGAGGGATTCAACCGGTTGAACTTAGCTCGAAGGGATTTGATGCATTTGGGTGTGAAAGAGGATAATTCCTAGTGTAAAAATACCCACTCAGATGTGTTGGAACTGTTAGTTTGGTTACAAAAGTTGCAAAATGAAAGTTGTACCACTTTGCAACTTTGCACTACTTGCATTTGACAACTTTTTCTCTAAGAGAAATCTCGCCGCCATAGGAAAATGCCCCTAAGATAGAAAAAAATGAGAGAGGTTATTGTAGATTGGCATAATATGATCCCATAGGCTCAGAAAAAAAAATTCTAAGCCTCATAGTATCTAAGTAACGTCATGCTGAATTTTCCAACCATTTTGCACTTCAGGCTCTTAAGGGATTCAACCGGTTGAACTTAGCTAAGATGGATTCGACATGTTTGGGTGTGAAAGAGGACCATTCCTAGTATAAAAGTACCCACTCAGACACATTGGAATTGTTAGTTTAGTCACATGAGTTACAAAATGAAAGTTGCACCACTTTGCAACTTTGCACTACTTGCATTTGACAACTTTTTCCCAAGAGAAATCTTGCCGCAATAGGAAAACGTCTCCGAGAAAGGGAAAACTGAGATATTTAATTGTAGATGGGAACAACATGATCCCATAGGCTTAGATGATAAGTTCCTAAGCCTCATGATGTTTGAGTAACGTCATGCTGAAGTTTGTAACCATTTTGCACTTTGGGCTCTTAAGGGATTCAGCCGTTTGAACTTAGCTCGGAGGGATTTGGCACATTTGGGTGTGAAAGAGGACCATGTCTAGTGTAAACATACACACTTGGATGCATTGGAATAGTTAGTTTGGTCACATGAGTTGCAGAATGAAAGTTACACCACTTTGCAACTTTGCACTACTTGCATTTGACAACTTTTTCTCTAGGAGAAATCTCGCCACCACAGGAAAACACCTCTGGGATAGTGAAAACCGAGAGAGGTTATTGTAGATGGGAACAATACAATCCTATATGATCAAAAAATATTTTTTTAAGCCTTACAGTGTCCAAGTAATCTCATGCTGAAATTTCTAGCCATTTTGCAGTTCGGGCTCTTAAGGGATTTAGTCGATTGAACTTAGCTTGGAGGGATTCAAAACATTTGGGTGTGAAAGAGGACCATGCCTAGCGTAAATGTACCCATTCAAAAAAGTTGGAACTATTATTTTGGTTACACAAGTTGCAGAACAGAAGTTACACCACTTTGCAACTTTACATTACTTGCATTTGACAACTTTTTCTCCAAGAGAAATCTCGCCACCACAGGAAAATGTCTCTAAGATAGAAAAAATGAGAGAGGTTATTGTATATGGGCACAACACGATCTCATAGACTTAGATGAGAAGTTTCTAAGCCTCACGGTGTTCGAGTATCATTGTGTTCAAGTTTGTAGTCATTTTGTACTTCGGGCTCTTAAGGGATTCAGCAGACCAGGAGGCTCAAACTCAATAAATTTGACAACTTACATTCAAGAGGCATCTAAAAAGATTAAAATGATCTTTTAAAAAAATTCAAAAAATCTTGCAAGTTAGACAACAATCAAAAACACCTTTTTCTCAATTTCACCCATGAATCCTAGTAGTAGTGGAAACTCAGTTTTTGGCCTTTTACTCAAATACTCTGCAAGAAACCTAACAAACATATGATGGTTTCAAACACCCATTTCAGATTTGTAACACATATCCCAAATTCAGAAATAAGTCTTTTGAAACAACCTCCTAAAATCACCCCTTCTACGCTGACCTAATTAGGTTGATTAGGCCTAAATTACAAAGCAACATATTTTTAAACTTCTCACAGGCCCTTGAAACCTTGGGGAAGCATTTCCTATGCCTTCAAACCTCTAAAAGCATAATTTTTTCCCAGGGTTAACCCTTCCAACATACCAAACCACAAAATCCTAAATTTCATGTGAAACTAAGAGGCTTTATTCAAAATCCCACTTGCAGAACCCCCTAGACCATGCCAGTGACTCAAACATGTGTATTTTGACCCCTATGTGCTCAAAAGTTTAAAAAAACTCCACACTCATTGATTTTCACAAACCCTAGGCTGAGGGCTCCATTTTCTTGTCTTCAAAGTTGTTTAAACTATATGTAGACTTGGGAGGCTTAATTCAATCAATCTAACAACCTGCCTTCAAGAGGCATCTAACAAGATTAAGATGACCTATTTGAATAATCTAAATCACTCTCAAAGTCTGACAAACAACAAAAGTTAGATTTCCCACTTTCACCCCTTGAACCCTTGTAGTAGTACAAACCTAGTTTTTGACTTCTCACTCCAATATCATCCAAAACACTTGGTAAAAAAAAGATGGATGAAAATACTCATTTCAAGGCTATAAAACATATGTGAGCCCCAACATCAACTCCTTTGGACCAACATGGAGACCCAACACCCCTACCATGGGAAAACCTAGTGAAATAGGCCTTTTTATCAAAGAGAGTACCCTTCAAACTTCTCCAAACCCTCTAAAACCTTGGGGTCATAGTTAATATGCTCAAAAACCTACAAATCCACCATCAGATTTCTCTGGTACGGACAAACTCAGGCCAAACTTGAAAACCCTTATTGTATGCACATTTCTTGAGGGTTTATTGGATATGATGTTTCCACAACCTCCCACACCTTAAAACCACCTTGAACATAGTCCAATAACCCTTCACATGCTCAAAAGTTCAAAAACAAGACCTCTCATACAAATTTTATCATAACCTAAGCAAGAACCCCTCATTTACATGCATTCTCTTCACAAAACACTTAGGAACAAGTTTATCTCTCTTATTCCTCTCCCAACGCTCTAGCCATGCATCCTACACCTAATTCGAACTCCATAGGGCCCCTTACATGAGTTATAGTTTCCATAGAAAGTGTAAAGGCCCTTTAACACATGCTTGTTCATAAAACCCTCCAAAACAGGGTATACCGACTGTTCACAAGAAAATGCTTAAATGAGGCTTCCAATCCTTTATTAAACTTTCAAACTAGATAGAAATCAATGTTCACATATACCCCTACATAGAAAGAAAGATTACATAGCTTACATCGGCTTGTACGACCTGTACAAACTTGCAAAATAAGGAAAAACACAGAAAATTGAAAGAAAACTCAGAATTTCTTATTGTCAAGACCTTAAATCCTAAACCAAAAACCTTACAAATGATGTCCTCATTCCTTTCTAAAGGCCTCTCCATCTCAACCACTGACCAAGTACCTTTTCAACTGATTTTTGAATCCTTAATGACCGTTAGAATTCATAAACCCACCTTTTACACAATTTAATGCCTTTACAAACATAGTGAAGTATTTGCACATTATGACCTATTACCTTCCCAAAGGCTTGAAAATAGCCTTGTTACATTAGAAAAACACTATTCTTGCACATATACATGTAAATTAAAAAAAAATCCTTCCAAAGGCTACAAACAATTCCAAGTGCAAGATCGCAATTTTCACTTCTTAACACCTAAACTCAAAACCTCACCTTAAAACGTACCTAGGGGTCTTAATTGACCTTATTAAGAACAAATAACCTCAAAAAAACTTTATTCCTTACTAATCATTTCAATGCTCAATAATTGGTTCTCCAATTGTAGGCATAAGGTGGAGGTGCTCCTGCACCACTATATAATTTAACCATAATATAACTAAGGAATATATGATATAATTTAACCATTATTCATTAAATTTTCAAATAGTTTAAACATGCAGAAGATGAAAAAATTATTTTGATTCTCAACTTCTATATATGACATTATTCAATAATCAATTGTATGTCCATATACAAAAATGGCATCATCTCCAACTCAAACAAAGTTTTACAAAGTGTGGCATATGCCAACTCGATATCTATTCATAAAATGCATGCCAAAATGTCTATCTCATCCTAAACTACTGTTGGATCATCAAAATGGAGCCTCTTCCAAGAACTATTTGGCTTTGAAGGTAACTACACAAGAAAAATTCAAACCACAATTGAGATTAGTTATATTATATAATTTAAAATTGAATAATTAATATCAAAATCAATATAAATTGAATTATAATTGAACTCTAAAATTGAAATCTTGATTACCTTGTATATATATGTCTCTTCAAACTGTCATGAGTCCTAGAATATGCCCCTCTCAAAGAACCAATCATACTATATAGGTGAACTCAAAAACATCAAATTGATACTAGTTAGCATACAATTGTTTGTAATAGGAACATATTTACCAAATACAAAATAAAATAAACACATACCTCTTTAGGCATCTCTTTATCTTTATCTCCTTCATATGTTTTGACACCTCCTCCCTGAGGTGTTTCAACTCCTACTCCTTCAAGTGTTCCAACACCTGCTCCTATAAGAGGAAAACAAGATAAACATATAATTTAATATATAATTTCGTTAATGGCAATTCAAATGATAATCAAGTAGGGGCAACTAGGACAATTAGGCCTCTCTTCCAAAGAGACACCTTCCCAAACACCTGAAATCAAGTCAAACACCATGGAAAATCATTAAATAGGTTACCAACCTTAAGATTTCATAATTTTTAGAGCTCCAACCTGATGCAGAGTGGCAGGGGAAGCAACACCTTTTTCCAATAGCTTCTCTCAAATGCACACATCAACTTTACTATTCCTTCCAATAGGCAACTTGATCACCCAACTCAACTCACACACCCAAAAATGTTTGAAGGACTTGGGGATGCTATGTACACTCTCAAAATGTCAAAACAAAACCAAATAACCTGACTTTACACTAAAAAACTCCCATTCTCTCATCACTCTTACACAAGCCCAAGCAACTTTACAACATTGCCAACTAGGACAGTCAAAATAAAAACTTATTAAAGGCATTAACTAGAAAATGAAATAAGGTTTTAGAATTCTAACAAGATCCCCTACAGGTGCACAAATGCATAGGATCAAACTCCACAAATAGATGATTCAAAATATTTATTTTTCAAGCCACAAGAAGGCTTGATTTAGGTCAATGTACAAAAGGTTTGACTACCAAGGCACACCCCAACACCCCTAAATAATTTTGTAGGTTCAAAAAATGCTCCCCAAGACCCAATTCACACCTTACATCCATTATATTTACTTAAAATACTTAGAAATCAAAATAAATGCTTACAAATGATCATTTTTTGGACTATTTCAAGGTAAAACCAGACCTAGGGCATTACATAACTTTTTCAAACCTCCATCTTTCCTCCTAAAACCAATTGAATTATGGAAAATTTTCAATTTTTAAGCAAATTACATCATTAAATCCATGGCCCTCAACTAATTTTTGAAGGAGGGAACCGTTGGTTAGCATAATTACATCATTAATGTTGAAATTTCATTATGGCAACTTTGCAATTTTGAAGCAAATTTCAATTCTAATACCTATGACTTCTAAAACCATTCTAATGGCTTCAAAATAGCCTTATTACATCCTTAAGAGCTCAATCTTTCATATCCAAGTACAAATTTACAATTTTTCCTTCTCAAGGCTACATGACTACATTTAGTGCAAGATTGCAATATTTCACATTTTGACTCAAAAACTCAAAAACTGAACCTAGAACCTATCCAATAGTCTTATTAGACCTTATTGAAGATGAAAAACACTCAAAAGACTCATTCTAACCTATTCACCATCTATTTCCATCAAATTATCAAAAAGGGACGATGAGGTGTAGGTGCTCCTACACCACAACCGCTCACCAAGCTACCAATCAACTAAACCATCACTCTCAAGCCACCAAACCTAGGTTTATAATGCAAACCAAAGTTGGATATCAACTGAAAATGACTAATACAAGATGTTCAACCAACTTTTCAAAGCAAGTTCAAGAGAACTTCTTAAATCCACTTGTTAGGTGTATTCCTTCTACCAACTTTCCCAAAAGACTTGTCAATTAAATAATGGATTTAGGCACCCATTAAGGACTTACACAACATACTTCAAATTCAATTAAGAATCCTTTGGATCAATATAGACTTCCTATACATCCACCATGGAAAAACTAAGAAAATAGGTCAATTTAACAAACGAACTACCCTTCAAAGTTATCCAATCACCATGAAACCTTGGGGAAGAAAATTAAATGCATCAAAACCACAAAATCTAGAATAGATTTGCACTTGTATGGCCAAAACTCTCCCAGCTCAATAACCCTCCTTTTCTAATGCAAAAACAAGGTTTTTGTCAAAATCTTCACTCCAAGGCTTGAAGAAACAAATCAATGGTCCAAAAAAATTCCATAGGGTCTTCCTATTCATTTGACACACTAAAAAACTCAACTCCACTAGAATTTCATTGAGAAGCGCTTCAAAGCCATGACTTTTCAAGGAAAAAATGCACTTTCCAACCCCAGGGCATCACATAATCATCACAAAAAATATTTATTTTGATATAAAATGCATTAATACATCTAATATAACATATTTCATACCAATCCACTGAGTTATAGTATTAGACACTGGGTGGATTGGTCAAAAGTACATTATTTTACTTTCAAACCCTTAATAATGGAAAAAATATGGTATTCACTGTATATTTCCAATTTCTCTCAAAAAATAGAAAGTTAGGACTCCAAACCAAGTGAATATAAATTAAACTCATAAACATTCAACCTCTAAATATTTCAAAGAATGATTGGGTCTATACAATCCGTACAACAACAAACAATTCTAGAAAATAGTGAAAAAAACAGAAAATGCACCAAAAACGTGGTATTTTGAATTGTGTGAGTTTGCTACACCTCCAAAAACCTTGATTCAAGCCTAATAAGGCCTCTTATATAATTTAAAAACCATAAACACCTTCAAACCAACCAACTTGCACCTAATTACACTTTAAATGACTCTAATTCTGAAAATCAACACAAATCAGCAAAATTGTCGTTGACATCATTTGCAACATTTTGCATTTTTGCAATTATTGAACTCAAAATACCTTAAACACCTCTATACACCTAAAATATTATCATTTAGACCTTATTTAAGCCTTTATTCATGATTCAAAGCACAACCATCAAAATATCCTGCCTTTACCCACTTTGACAATTTTGACAATATTGACAATATTTCATGTTTTTACAACTTTTTGCAATTTTCTCATGGAACCAAGATGAAAAATCCCTAAAATGACCTTTTAAACCTTTTTCCCAAGGCCACATGCCATCACTCCAATCATTTTTCATATCTACATTAATGCAATTTTTCAAACCCTTATACAATAAAACTTAAACGCTTGAAATAAAGCAATGATCAATAACATGACTTTACAAATTTAATGTCATTACTTACCAATCAATCTAGGGAACCATATAGGTTTTCTCTACTCTTTATCATGTCAATATTTCTTCATGGTCAGACTCACACACTTTCCACAAGTTCTTGTTTGCAGTTCTGCCCTTATATTTGATCAAATGATCGTTGGTGGTGACGACAAGGTTCGAGTAGTGAAGAATCTTTTGATGCATGTCAAAGTCCTCAAAGAACCAAACTGCAACATTCTTAACTGGGAACCTTCTAAGCCATGTTACACTAACAACCACCGAACCTGTAGGATATTCTACGTTTTCTCCATCTATAACTGGGGCCTCCAATTTCTTTTTGGCCTCGATACAACTCAAGTAATAATTTGTACCCTCTTCATTGTCATCATCTACAATCACTGCATATACAATCCCTACATTGATATGTTCATCTTGTTAGATGTATTTAATTAACATCAAAATAAAACCTCAAAGTAAGATATATTACCTAGTTCTACAAGGTCTGATACATGATCAAAGTCAACAGATGATTGTATCTCTATGATTTGTAGAGTCATTGGGAGCTGATAAGTGTCAAGTGGGGTTAGAATTCTTACAAACCATTCATCAACCTACTCTGTTGAATCATAATCATTCCATGCTCAAAGTGTACATGAAGAACAAAAGCACGTCATATTTTGCATATGGATAGTCCATGTACCTGCATTAGAGCTTCTAAAAGAGTGTAGCTCACTCGATCCTATTACTGTACAACAGTCCTCATATTTTGCAATGTTAGTATCATCTACTAAATGAAAAAATCTATGAGCTAAAGAATTACCTTGACTACCTGGACCCATTGCATGATTGCACCACTCGACAATTGATCTTGCATATGTCAACTTTACACTGTCTTTGTACTTTAACTCTTCTCATGCAAGGGCTCTTTTGATACATGAACCCGTGCCATCATGCTCCCCCTTTCCATGCCTGACCTCTGAGAAGTTCCAGATATGTTGAACACCACTAATCTTATGCATTCTGCTCAACTAGTAAAACATTCTAGCATTCTTGAATTGCGATGTATAATTATTTGACCATATGATATGTTGACTGAATGATATTCCCCTACTGGCCAGATCATCATAGAACATCTGAAAGCAACCTTGCACAAACTTGGTAGAATGTGTGTGATCATCGCTGATGTAAAAGTGATACTCCCTCAATACTTTCCTATTATCCTCTGTACTATCATTTGCATGAATGAATGTTATATGCACAAATAGAGCAACCTGTGTGGAGTTGTAGTACTGTGATTGCACCTCGTTCTATGGTTGTAGTGTGTAGTTCTCCATGAATTCGACAACTAAAACAATGCTATGAAGTCGAAACGTGTCCTTGCATAACTTGAACTACGAGTCCAACCATTGAGCTCTATGTGTATGCCTTGCATACTCATAGACCACCTGATCATGGAAAATGCCCATAAACCGATATACTGGAATCTTATCACTAACCAATTGACACTTCTTTGTTTTTTTCCCATCTTTTAAACTTTAGGCCATTTTCTTGTATTTGCCAAATTTGAAAATTTTGTCTCCAACTGTGTGTGTACTAGCCATGTGTTGGAAAATTGGAAAATGTTGCATGCAACCACAATGATGAAATGTGCCATCCAAACATTACTTGTAAAAAATTTGACCATCCTCTCTTTGACATAAAATGGAAGTTAAGAATTCCCTTGAGGATTTGGGTGGAGGCCTTATGTTACATTCCTGCAAAATATTGTTAGTATGCATATCTACACATATACGTCGATAAACATCATAATGGTTAGAAAATGCAATATGTACTCTACAAGTAGTGGGTGGGTATGTGCAGGATCATCATGGAAAAAATAGGCCCTTAAGTGGCAAAAAATTCAGAAAAATCAGAGTTAGGAAACTTCATGTAAAAGTTTGAATAAGTTATCTATATTATTTCAAAAATTGGGTGTGTGCAAGAAGTTGAATCCACTTTTTGGCCAAAAAGTGGAAGTGTTTTTCCTGATTTTCAGAATTTGACACATTAGACCTTAAAATTTGAAGCACTTAGAGATGAAATATTTAAAAAATTCACTAATCATAAAATATAGTGCTTAGAGTCTAGTTTCCAAATATGTAATTTATTTCAATACCCAGATTGTACAAATTGAGTTTTAATAGGCATTTCTAAAAACCACTATTTAAAAGTCATTTTTTTTACCATACCATGCATGCGTACGACATCCATATTTTGACTTAAATTATGGTATTTTTCTAAATCCTTTTGGGAAAAGTTTTATGACTCACTGAAGCTTGTTCTTGATATTTTTTTGTAATTTTTTAGTGAATTTTTTTTTGTTAAATTTTTATTAGGCAGATTTGTCATTTTGAAAAATCGTCGTGTACGACATGCATAAGATGACCTAAACTTATCATTTTTTTATTTTTCTTTTTTTTAAATTGTAAAAGAAATGTTTGAGATTTGTTACGTTAATCCATTTGTCAAAATATTATGTTGATCAATTATTAAAATATTAAAAACCACGATATTTAAAGTTTATGGACCAATTTTATTAGAAATTAATTGAAAATAGAAAAAAATAATCCAAAAAAATTACATATTTAAGTCTGCATTGTTTCATCTAAAATGGGTTTTAATTTACGTCAAAAATTACGTAAAAGATAATCGACCCTTGTGTCCAAAGTCGATATTTTTCTTTGACATTGTTAGGACCTTCAACTTGCAGGTCAAACCAGGTTGAAGGCCTAGGTTCTGACTTCCAATGCTTTTCCCAAACCAAAAACCTAGGAAAAAACCCGACCACAATGCAAAAAAAAAATTCAAATTTTAAAAAAGGAGATCCCGATTATAAAATGAGATCCCGTTTATTAATAAACGGGATCCCATATTATAATCGAGATCTCATTCCTCATTCGGCAATATTCAGACCGTTGCAAAGGAAATGGGATCCTGTTTCATGGCCAACGGCTCCGACATTCAATGCCGATGAACGAGATCCCAATTATAGAGCGGGATCCCGCTTATTAATAAACGGGATCCCGTTTTATAGTAAGCGAGATCCTGTTTATAAAATGAGATCCCATTTATTTTATTTAAATACACTATAGCAAATTACTGTGAAGTCTGCAACTTCACATGTACGGATGAGAGCAATAAAAGTGAATTATTTTTCATAAGTTATTGTATTTACAGGTGGTGAACTTGATTTTTAGTTGATTTTATCAAACAGAGCATCATCTACACCATTTTTGAAGTGAAATTATGTTATTTTTGTGCTTGTTTCGAGGAACAAAAGGTTTCAATTTGCAATATGGATTGAATTTTTCAAAGGAGGCATGAATAAAACAATTTTTAAAGTGGAATTGTGGTAGTTTTCTACTTGTTTTGATGAACACAAGATGAAGAATTTTGTCCTAATAGGTATTCAACTTCCAATTTTGATTGCATATTTTGAAATATCTCACTATTAACATTCATTTGTGCTTGAGAATTTTATAATTATGGGAGATAAAGCTCATAATAAGAGAAGGAAGACATTGACTCCTCAAGAAGTTGAAGCAAATAGAGAAAAAGAGAGACAAAGACAAAGACAAAGAAGAATGAGAATGAAATCAATGAATGATGGTGGAACAACCAATTCAACAACTATTGAAGATGAAAACATTGAGGATACCATGGTTGTAGATGAAGCTAATTTGCAAGGAGTCAATTTGGAGAAGAATATGATTATACAAACAATTCCTACTATGCCTTCAAATCCCTCTTTGAATGCTATGGAGAATGTTTCAATATGCACAAATCCAGGTATGTCTTCAAATCCACATGTTACTGAAATGGTAAATTTGTATGTAGAAGTTTTACAAGATGCTAGACTTAATGATGTTGACATTGACTATATTCAGAGAGATGAAACTTTTATAGAATTTTTTGAAAACAAAAAAGAAAAATCTTTTGTTGCAAATGAAAATCAAAATGACCATTTTATTGAAAATGAAAAAAAAACCTGTATTTTTGATGAAAATAAAAATGAAAATGAAAATGAAGATGAAAATGAAAATAAAAACCGTTTTGTTGATGAAAATGAAAATGAAAATGAAAACCGTTTTGTTGATGAAAATGAAGATGAAAATGTAAATGAAAATGAAAATGAAAATGAAAATGAAGATGAAAATATAGAATGTGATGTTGAATTTAATGAAAATACTTTTTTTTAAAATTGGAAGTGGTGTTTTAGATAATCTTCCTGGTCAAATTTTTTGGAGGCAAATACGAACACATGCGAATAGAATATACACCAAATTCTTTTATCGTAAAAAAATTGCATTTCAATGTCAAATACTGATGCAATTGATGAGAATGCAAAAAATGAGGAAAGTAATGAAAAGGTTATGCTTTTATGTTAAACCAAAAAGAAAAGATCAATCATTAAAACATGTTATTTCTACTATTGCTAGTGCCATTCAATCTATTGGGAAAAATAGTCAATCTAAAGATAAAAACGCAGCAAGAAGACCTATAACTACTACTATAGTTAATAAAACAACTTTGAATAAAATAATGGTAAGCAATATTAGTGAAGTTTTAAAAATGCATCCTAAAACATTACTAAGAGTGGAAAAAAGAAGAGAAAGTATAGAAAATGATCCTATCAATCAATGTTGGAGTTTCAGGGGACGACTACCGAGGTCTAATATAAAATTGAATGTTGAAATTAAATCTTTGATCGAAAAAAATTGGCATGATAATACTAGGGTTTCATCTAATGCTAGAGATGTTTTAAAATTAAGGGTGGGGTCCAAAGTTCATGATCCTCACCCAAAACACCTATTAGATACAACACAAACTGAATTTTATAGAAATTTTTGTAGCGATTCAATGTTACCTGGTAATATTAAAATAAGTCAAAGGTCTTTTGAAAAATGTAAACCCTGGTATGTAAAAATTAATAAGCAACGAATATCTTGTTTTTGTAAAATACATGTTCAATTTCATTATTTTTATGATGTTTTTCGATATATACGTTGTACCTTGCATTCTAACATGATTATACAGGATTGTAGTATTGATATGCCACCTGAAGCAATAAGAGAGTTTATTTCAGGTTTGTTTGTGAAAAATCTAATGATAAAATTATTTTATTTAGGTTGTATATTTCTAGATGATACGTTAGCGAAATCTTTTCATTTTAGAATTTGTTTGCATAAGTGTTGATCCTTGATGATTTTGGACAACAATTATTAGATGTTAAAAGATTTAAGAATGTTCACTATTCATTAAAATATGGAAAAATAGGAAAGCATTGTGACTTAGTTGCAGAAAAAGTTAGTGTGCATGCATGCATTCATGAGTGAATTTAATAATAAGATTAAATACCAAAATATTTCATGCACTCTCAACATGCTAGATGGCTTGATGGCCAATTTCACGCGTATGAAACACATTTCAATTGGTACTACTTTCCAATGGTTGATTTGCAGAAATTATACTCTCGTTCCACAAAAGGAAATTCAATATCAATATTATAATTCAGTGCAAGTAGTTATGTTTGTCCATATTGTTTATAGACATGTAGATGATACCACTGAGGATGATAGAATTTTTTTGAGGGAGTATCATTTTTGTTGGTGACAAAGTAAGTTTACACTCATCGAGTTTTTCAGCCTTTTTTATTATATTTTATAGAAATTTAAGAGAAGAGGTCATAAGAAGAACACCTCATATGGTCAGATAATTGTACGGGGCAGTTCAAAAATGCTAGAATGTTCTATTGGTTAAGTAGGGTTCACAAGGAACTTAATGTCCAGCATATATGGAGTTTTTTTGAAGTTGGGCATGCTAAAGGAGAACATGATGGAGCTGGTGTGTGTGTCAAAAGAATTTTTGCTAGAGAACAATTAAAATTCAAGGATTCAGTAAAATTTAAAAATGCACATGAGATTGTGGATTGGTGTAATAGAAGATTATTTGCACCTGGTTCGAGTGATTACTCTACAGTTCATCGATTCTATTGGTTGGTGGAAGAAGAGAACATTGTATCTAGAGTTGATTGTGAGACAATTAGTGGATCTACTAAATGTCATTCATGTAGGAGTGTGACAGCAAGCACATGGACTATTTGGACAAGGGAGCTTGCATGTTTTTTCCATTTTTGTATCTCAGGAGATTGGGAAGCTTGCGAAAATACAGAATGGGTTGAACAGTGGGAGCAAAGATCGTTGACACTTGCAAAAGCACATAATCAATATGAAAGAACTATTGAAGAAAATGATCAATTGTTTGCATCTGAAGATTATGACTGTGTTTCAGACCTTGTACAAGAAGGTAGTTTTAATTCAATTTATTTCATTTTATTTCACTTTATTAAGTTATTTTGTAATACTAAATTATTTATATGGATATGTACAAGTTATTAAATCAAATTTTGTTGGCAGGACATGTGTATTCTATTATTGCACCTGAGGGGAATGAAGAGAAAACAAAATATTGGTTGGCTCGTTGTGTGGAAACTAAACATAAGTTGATAACACCTCGAGAAGATGATGATGGATTTAATTATCCAACAGGTACGGTGATCCCCTTAAGACACCTCCTTAAGAAAATTTTGATAACAAGTTTTAGATCCCCTTAAGCAATTTTTTAGAACAAGTCTTTGATCCCCTTAAGAAAATTTTGAGAACTTATTTGATGGTGGTTTTTGAACATGTTTTCCAATAGGATCAGTGGTGGTTGTTGGCACTTAGCTATGAAAATACTTGAGAAGAAAGAATGGTCTACCTGCATTTGAAGACTATGAAACACATAAAAAGATTATGAATTATTCACATTTGATGGTGGCAACAAATATAAAACTAGAGCGGTATTGTGGAAGACCTTCAAAAAAATTGCTATGGTCAATTTCTATGGAAGAGCATGAGGCAATCATAGATGCATTGCAAAAAAGAGAGGATGCAGATGGTACAATGGAATAAATTAAATAGAAGGGTAAATATAGTTTAGTTTATTTTGTGCTGATACATTAAATACATGTTTAACATTGGTCCAAGTGTGTTATTAGTTTAAAATTGGTTAAAATTTTCTTTTATATACTCCTTAAGGCATAATCACAAAGGATCTAGTCCATGCAGATTCAACCTAGACAACATGGAATACTTGGTAAAAATAGGTAATTATTAGTTAAATTATATTTAAATACATGTTTTGATTACATATTGATATCGCTTGGACATTAATAGTTAAAATTGATTTATTGTCATTTTTTGTATCCTAAGGCCATCATTGCATTGATCTCATATTTTGAAACAAAAAGGAAAGGGTGCCCGGATTCAACCTACAAACATGTGTGGAATACTTTTAAATGCAAGTACTTGAGTTTTGTACATATAGATAGTTTTATATAAATTAAAATATGTATGTTTTGATGATTTCATTGATATTGCTTGTACCTTTTTGATATTAGGTGGTGTGAAGACCTACTACATTCTAGCCACGAGTTTGAGATGTTCTTGAGATGGCATATCCAAATTTTATAAACATTGTTTTGAGATGACATATATGTACATATAGACTTACAAAATTAAACATACTCTATATGCTTCTATATCAAATCAATATTCCATATATTTTGTTTCTTAAATGTGCATGTTTTCCTACTTTGAAACTTTATGTTTGTATTATAATCACTAAATATCAACACTTTTATTATTAAATCAATTATATCAACAAATATGACCCCTTAATACATCCTTAAAACACCTTAAGACAGAAACACCAGACTATAAAACATCCCTTAATTAACACATTCTTATGACCCTTTAGGCATCCCTTAAGACATAAGGCATCCCCTTAATTAACATGTTCTATTATGACCCCTTTAGACATCCCCTTAAGACCCCTTAAGATATCCCCTTAATTAACACGTTCTATTATGACCCCTTTAGACATCCCCTTAAGAGATATTATAACCCCTTAGACATCCCTTTAAGATGTTCTATTATGACCCCTTAGACACCCCCTTAAGGCGTCATTATTTGTTTGGCAACCTATAAATTAGTGTTAGATGAACTGTATTTATAGTATTTGTGTCTTTATTCTCTAATCTTCTATGTTATTGTTTGTTTTCTTAAAATTTTATCCTTTCTGGTATATAAATAGATTGCTTTTGTTTGTAAATTATGATTTATTGAATGATTATTGATTGACGTGAATTGAATAAGTTCATTGAGTAATTATCGCTATTTATTGAATGTACATATCATGTATATCATGTATGAAATCACTAAATTTTCAAAGTATAAATATTAAAATGTCCTATATTAATCCATGTATGAGATCACTAAATTTCACATTAGTGTCCTATATTAATTTCTTGACTATGAACATAAAATGCATAAATGTACATGTGTAAATTAAAATTTCAAACAATAATAAAGTCCATAATTTATGTAACATATTAAGTGCATGAAACCAATATATTAAGCACATGAAATAAAGTCCAACAGAGTACATGAGAAACAAGAAATATAGTCCATGAAATAAACAAATATAACACATAAAATCACATGTTTCTAGGTCATGTACTGTCTCTATAATCGAGAGACCTCTTCACACCATGTAGACTATGTGGATGACCTGAAACACTTTGTATAAGAGAAAGATGAAATTAGATGTAAGACAATAAAAAATGATTTAATGACAATTTAATTTATAATCCATCAAAAAATTAAATTACCATCATATCTACGTCTGGATGCTCTGGTGCACCTAAAGCAACCTCTAAATTCTCTAAATCAATCTACATAAAGAAGACAAAGAAATTCAAAATTAGATGTACAACACTACAATTAATTTTTTTTAATTCAATTTAATTTATAATTTATCATTTTTTAATTGTACTATATTATGAGGTTGTGCACTAGGCTCTTCTCTAGGACCTGTCTATACATGCTCAACTACAAGATGTGTCTCATGCTATAAAAGAAAAAGAATATGTAAAAATATCATATTATGTATATATTCAATTTAAAATTTATAATTGACTTTAAATATAACAATTGACTTTAAATATAATAAAAAAATTAAATTACCATTTGATCTAGAACCTGCTCTACATGTCCTCCTAGTGGTGTAACTATGTCTAGGTTAGGGCTAAAAGTTGCACTAACAAAGTCCTACAAGATAAAAATTAAAGCATGTACAATTGAATTAGGTTAATATATATATATATATATATATATATATATTCAAGTTTGAACATTTTATGTAGAAATTTTTGTAAACAACTTGGATATCAGTGGCCTCACGAGTAACTGCAACATCAAATATTTTCCCATTGCCCATTCTTATTGTGGTATCAACCTAGACATACATGTACATAGACATTTAACACTTATAATATTTACAAGTGTACATGCATGCGTTTCATATATCTAGTGAATTCAAAACTCATAAAATTGTAACTATACTAATATAAACTTTAAACAAATTTACAATATGAATGTACCTGCCCATGATCTATGTCGCTCGATAGTGGAGGAGTACTTGACAATCCCTCAAGAGGAATTGACATGGATGCCGATTGACTCACCTAAACCAACATGAATATTTGAAACATATGTAACGATTCAATTATAAATTTAAAACTCAAGTTAAATAATTTATGATTTCATATATAATTTTAAAAATTGAAATCAAAATACCCCATAAGGGTTGCCGAGTATGAACGGTGTCGATGTATGTACTCGTGGAACAAATGATTTCCCTTGCATCGTTAGTGTCATCTATACACCAAACAATTTGATTGTTAAAATGTATTGCAAACTTTTCTTTGATATATACAACCATCAAAATTCTTATAAAATGAACGTACATCTAGATGCATATTTATACCTATGTCGTAGTGTCCTCAGGGTGATGTTCTGCTATGAGGAACTCTACAAATGAACTGATGCGACTAGATGAACCACCAGAATCTCCCCATCCACGTGAACTAGGTGTGGCTTGATCAGGTCCATAGCATACTTGATGAAAACTAGTACATATATGGGGGATGGGCCTCGACACTCCTGGAGTGGTACTCGGACCAGCTCCATAAAAAAATCCTCCATCATCATCATCATCTCTATGCTCCCCACTCGCTATTGCAGAAGCGTGTTGATCAAGGTCTCCTGCAAGTGTACTAAGGGAGCCTAATGTTGAGACTAGAGCTTGATGATGTACAAGTGGAGGCATGGGAGGACCAAGAGCAACAACAAGGGGTTGCGCATGCATGGGGTGTCGGGGATCAACCCTTGCCCCTAATCTCTGTTGTGGCATGCCACCACCAACACCCTGAAAATGATCTAAAATCAAAATAATTGGGCTTTTGCCCCACAAACAAACTCTACATAAAAGTTTTCTCAAAAAATACAATGGGCACTCCCAATTAGCATGTGAGGGACTATCAAAAACCATATACCATCATTCCCAAAAATGTGCACTCATCTGCAGATGTATGCACCACCTCATGGATATTCTAGATTTATTGGGTGGAATGGGTTGTCGAGTAACGAGGTCAAGAAAGTAGGGGGCTAGATGGGCTTTCGTTATTTTAAGGTCTAATATTTTTTTGTAAGAGAGACCATCACAATCAAATTTTCTCATTTGTTCTCTGTCTTGTCGATGCCTATCAAGATTAGAATCGATCATCCTGATGGAATCAACAATGTTTTGCATTGCAGATGCAAAATGTCTCACATGTGGAGGAATCAATACTTGACTTTGCATAGAATTGATTTGATTTTGTAAGGATGGAACTTGATCATTTATTCATGCTCTCAAGCGAGCCTCGTCAGATGCGATAGGTGTTTGATGTGGCATATTAAGTGGAGGTGGAGGGGGAGGGGGAGGGGGAGAGGGAGGGGGAGGTGGAGGTGGAGGTGGAGGGGGGGAGGCAGATGTGGCTGTGGCTGAGGTGGTGGATTGATGATATAATCAATGTTAAAATCATCCATGATATACTCGATATAAATGTGCACCTGCATTAAAAATCATACAAAATAGTCCATGTGCATACATATATTAAGACCATATATTTAATTGAAATAGGATGAGCAACATATACATTAAGATCATATATTTAATTGAAATGCACATATATATACATTGATTGTTCAACTCAAGAGCATGTCCATACAAAATTCAAAATTAAATGTATGTACATGCACATTTAAAATAAAAAATATGATGCATAATTTGCATGCATACAAATCATTAAACTAAACTATGTACATACATACAAATTTCAAAATTTAAGAACTATATATGCAATTTTTTAATACATGCACATACATACTAAACAATAAACTTGAAACATTCACAAAAGCTCATTTTATGTCTAACACACACACACACATATATTACAATTTTTCAGCAGGAGAAACCATGATCTAGTAGATAATCATAAAATATATACTATTATATACTATTCATTATAAGTTCATAAATTCTACCAAATTCATAAATCCATGTCACTAAAAATATCCATATAGAACCAAAATCATAAATTCATGTCACTAAAAATATCCATTTGGAACCAAATTTATAAATTCATCACACAAAATATCCATTGTTCACCAAATTTATAAACTCATAACTATTTAAGGTCATTGTTTTAATTTATAAACTATTATGGCTCTCTATTGCATAGATCTTCATTTCTTTGTGTTTTCCTTTTCAAAATCAGGAGTTCTCCTCTCCTCTAGCCATTTCCGATGCTCATCTACGATCCCATCCATAGCCCTGACAACATCAACAAGGGTTTGCATCCTAGATGTGCTGACAAGGTGATCCCACAAAGCTGGTTTACAATTTCTGGGAGGAATTGATTTTGGTTGAAATCACATATTTTTAGAAAATATAATGATTTAAGCCTTAAAAGGTTCCATTTAAATAATTCCAATTGAAGAGGGTTTGATCAAACTACCTTAAATCAAACCCCCTTAGATAGAACCCCACTAGTTTTAAACCATACCTATAACAAATTCTCCTTTACACCTATCAAAATGCTGATAAAAAACCACTTTTAATTTATCTTTTGGGGGATCAAATGAATTCATTTAAAATTTATTTTTTTAAGTATGTAGTCCTTATTATAAGCTTCCCAAAAAGTATAATTTTAAATAAATCTAATTTTATTATTATACTTATTTTTTATTTCTCGTGAATGTAGATTTTTCACTGAAAATCAAGTTCTATGTTTTGCACATGTGGAAAAATAGCAGATTATTAAAAAAAAAATTAAAATATTATTGACTAGATATTGAAGTCCTTGATCCAACAAAGAAAAAAATTGAATTTCAATACATACCAAAAATTCGCGATATCTGATCGCTATATACGAATTATAATTGGTTTGAATTTGAAACTTGATTAAAGAGAAAAAATATTCAATAAAAACGCTATCTAGCCAAGTGGGCTTTACTAGATATGAGTTATGAATCTAAATTCGAAAGAATTAGAATTTATCCTTCATGGAAAAAAAAGTTATACATTATACGGTGAGCATCACTTTTTAAAAAGGTTGTTTTCTAAAAAAACTATTTTTTGAGGGAGATGGAAAAATAAGTGCAATTTGATTCCAAAAATTTTGAAAAAAATATATTTAGAATGTATAGAAAAAAATTCACGAAACTCTAGTTTGCATCATCTTCAAATTCCTCATGGTTTAGCCGCTATAGGTGCCTGAAAGTGAAGATCTAGTTAAAAATAATTATTTCAGTGTCCAGTTTGGCCAAAAAATTGTAAACCACTATTGTGGGATCACAACATCCTCACAGGAGGTGCGATACATTCTTCATTTTGAATAATGTTGATTTGATCTTGGATGGTTCTAGCATAACATTGATTTGTGCTTGCAAACGAGCATGTTCATTGATTTCAGGCGGTGGAGGTGGGGGGTTACGAGGTGGAGTGGGTGGAGGTGGAGGTGAAGGTGTTGGAGATGGATGGCGTGGAGGTGGATTGCAAATATTATTGAATGGATCCATGTGATCTTTAAGATATGAGTGAACTTGCATTAGATTTGTAATTTCAAGATGTAAGATACATGTTTAGGAAATACCTTTAAACCATTCAATATAAATGACCTTAAATAATTGAAATAGGATGATAAAATTATATGTAAGCCTCATTTATATGTCTAAGGCACATGTTACTTGAATGAAAATACAATTAACTATTGATATTGTATAATCTTGCAGGATCTTATTATTGTTAAATTTGGTTGGACCTTGGGCAACTTTGATCACCAAATTTTAAGAATTTCTTTGATCCCCTTAAGAAATGTCATATTGGAACCCCTTAAGAAAATTGAATTACGATTTAGGGTGACAGGATGGCTTAAGGGGATTTACGTCTAGTGAGGTCCTAGGAGGAAATGGCATGGCTCAAATGAATAAAATTTGGTGAAGTTTCCCAAGGCAACCAAATTTCATTAAGAGCCTTTAAAGAAAAATGATGGCTTTAGGGTTTAGGGTTTAGGGTAATAGGATAGATTAAGGGGATCTACATGTACTAAGATCATAGGACAAAATTACATAGCATAAGGGAATGAAATTTGGTGGGTTACCTAAAGGCAGCAAATTTCATTAAGAGGCCTAAGAAAATGATGGCTTTATGGTTTCGGTTTAGACTTTAGAGTTTAGGGTTTAGGGTAATAGGATAACAGGGATGTAGTAAGATCCTAGGAAAAATTACATGGCATAAGGGGAATGAAATTTGGTGGAGTTTCTAAGGCAACCAAATTCATTAAGAACTAAGAAAAAATGATGGCTTTAGGGTTTAGTGTTTAGACTTTAGAGTTTAGGGTTTAGGGTAACAGGATAACTTAAGGGGATATATGTAGTAAGATCCTAGGACAAAATTACATGGCATAAGGGAATGAAATTTGGTGGATTTTCCTAAGACAACCAAATTTCACTTTAAGATCCTGGGTAGGACAAAATGAATGGTTTAGTGTTTAGGGCTTAGAATTTAGAGTTCAGGGTTTAGGGTTTAGAATTTGGAATATTTAATGAACTTGCAAGTTAGTGAAGAAAATTTTCTTGTGGAATAGTTGATTGAGATCTACTCTTGTTTCAACTGACCAACCTAGATCTCTTGTTTCAACTGACCAACCTAGATCTCTTGTTTCAACTGACCAACCTAGATCATGATGGCAACTTTGATCACCAAATTTTAAGAACTTATTTGATCCCCTTAAGAAATTGAATTGCGATTTAGGGTGACAGGATGGCTTAATGGGATTTATGTCTAGTGAGATCCTAGGAGAAAATGACATGGCTCAAGTGAATAAAATTTGGTGAAGTTGCGCAAGGCAACTAAATTTCATTAAGAGCCTTTAAAATAAAAATGATGGCTTTAGGGTTTAGGGTTTGAACTTTAGAGTTTAGGGTTTAGGGTAATAGGATAACTTAAGGGGATATATGTAGTAAGATCCAAGGACAAAATTACATGGCATAAGGGAATGAAATTTGGTGGATTTTCCTAAGACAACCAAATTTCACTTTAAGATCCTAGGTAGGACAAAATGAATGGTTTAGTGTTTAGGGTTTAGGGTTTAAATTTGGAATATTTAATGAACTTGCAATTTAGTGAAGAACATTTTCTTGTGGAATAGTTGATAATACTCTTGTTTCAAGCCCGGTAACCTAGATCCTTGGTAACTTTGATCACCAAATTTTGCATTCTTTGATCCCTTAATAATAAATTGGTCTGATTTAGGGTGTGAGGATGGCTTAAAGTTTATGTCTAGTAGGGTCCTCGAGGAAAATGACATAGCTCAAGTAAATAAAATTTGGTAAGAAGTTTCCAAGGCAACCAAATTTCATTAAGAGCCTAAGAAAAAATGATGGCTTTAGGGTTTGGGGTTTAGACTTTAGAGTTCAGGGTTTAGGGTAATAGGATAACTTAAGGGGATGTACATGTAGTAAGATCCTAGGAAAAAATTACATGGCATAAGGGAATAAAATATGGTGGATTTTCCTAAGACAACCAAATTTCACTTCAAAGTGCTGGGTAGGACAAAATGAATGGTTTAGTGTTTAGGGTTTAGATTTTAGAGTTCAGGGTTTAGGGTTTAGGGTTTACAAAACTTAGGGTAAAGTTTTGGTGCCCCTTGGAATATTTAATGAACTTGAAAGTTAGTGAAGAACATTTCTTGTGGAATAGTTGATTGGGATCTACTCTTGTTTCAACTGACCAACCTAGATCATGAAATCTCATTCATATTATAATCTTGCACGATCTTATTATTGTTAAATTTGGTTGCCTTGGAAACTGCAAATTTAGAACTACTGATCCCTTAAGAAATTTGTCATGTGGGACTGTAAAATCGATTTTCTGTTTAAAGGTGATAGGATGGCTGGGGATCTGAATCAGTGAGTTCAAATTTGATCATACTATAGCCTCATTGGTTCCATCTAGCTCACGGGTCCAAAAGAGGGTGTTTACCTCTAATAAAAAAAGTATCATGTTAAAAAAGAATCAATCTATACATATCACAAAAATAACAATAATCTTAAATGTAACCCATACTCTAACCATAATAGAATGCTAAATGATCCCCACCCCTAACCATATCCTAATTGAATTGTAAACCTAATTGAAACTTAATTAGATTATAACCAAGTTACCTAATCTTAAATGTATTCCTATATTATATTATATTAAATTATATTATGTTAAATTAATTTATATTTGTATTATAATTATATTAATATTTATTATATACCTAATTGTAACCTAACTATTTACTACAAACCTAGTGAATCATATGACCTAATCCTCATTAAACCCCAAGTAAGTTGTAACATTACCTATCATAATTGTAATCTTATTATGTTTATGATATTAAATATTTATATTATTTATATATTTAATATATTATATTAAAATAATAAATGTTAATTATTTCTTTTGTAGATCATCATCCTATCTCTAAATAGTAATAATAGCATGTAGTTCCTCAACTATCATCATACCTCCTCCTTTCCCATGTAATAAATTGTACCTTGTAGGTGTTAAATAGTTTCCATCTTGGTCTCCATATTGATGCATTCTATCCTTCCATAAATCTATAGTATCAAATATAGGTAATTTTATGGTTATTAGATCTCTTAATTGCTAAAGAATCCATTATGATTGAGGACATGGGTGGATTATTATCTAGGATCATCTTAAAAATCCTATAGAGTCCGCGTGGTGTGTGTTTTCTTAATACATATATTCCCATACAAACCTCTTTCCATGTGTCAACTCTCTATAATAATTTTCTAGTTAAATTTCCTTATGATGATATATATGTACCCAAGTGTTTCCAATTGGAATTGCTATAATTATACTTTTATGGCATTCTAGATATTCAAAATAGTTTTCATAAGTCTACCAAATAGACCCATTCTTGACATTGAACCTACATAATTTTAGGTACATATCCAATGAAAGAAACTTTACCCATAGCACTCTCACTCACGCTCTCAGTTTTCTTCCAATGATTTAGAACCCTAATGATCATGTCTAATTGTCATAGAGAGCGATCATCCACTCTTCATAAACTTGTAGAAACCAAATTTTTTTATATATTATGTGTTCAAATAAGTGAAAACATTACAAAAAGCTCTACTAAATGGTTCAACAATAGAGGGTTTTTTAAGGAAACCAAATTTCATTTTAAGGTCCTAAGACAAAATTCAAATGCTTTAGTGTTGAGGGTTTAGATTTTACAGTTTAGGGTCTAGGGTTTACCAAACTTAGGGTGAAGTTTGGGTGGCACTTGGCATAATTTAGACTTGCAAGTTAATGTCAATTGGAATTGATTGTACGCGAGCTTAGATTTATGAATTTTCTAACTAAATTTGCAAACAAACATCAAGATAAACTTTATGAATTTTAACTATTCTTTAACATATTGTTTTCTATTCTAATTATAATTTAACATTGAAACTAAAGTTTAATATATATCATTTTTTCCATACAAAGCAAATAAAATTTAAAACATTTAAGCAATGCAAATGAATTTTTTTGAGTTCAAAATTACCTAGTTTTCAAAATCAAAATGATTTGTTCGATTTCAATTTAGGGTTCTAACAATTTTTTTTGTTCCAATTCAATTTAGGGTTTCAATTTTAAACAATTAGGGTTTTTAATGCAATTT
>VDFB02081258.1:0-59635 GCA_007258455.2 Sequoia sempervirens
TGGATTCCTTAGCATAGAAAGACTCGTCTGCTAAGATACCCAAGACTGTATCCAAATGAGCCAGATGCTCATCCCATGACCTGCTATAAACCAAAATGTCGTTGAAGAAGACTAACACAAATCTCCTCAACTGAGCACTGAAAACCCTGTTAATAGTTGCCTGAAAGGTGGCAGGTGCGTTTGTTAACCCGAAAGGCATAACCAAGATAACCAAGAACCTCGGCGGACCAAGTAGTTGACACCGGAAGCGTTTTCAATATCCCGGCCCTCATCTGAATCTGATGGTACCCTGATCTCAAATCAATCTTCGTAAAGAAGACAGCTCCGTGCAACTCATCAATCAGCTCATCAATGCGCGGAATAGGGTACCTGTTCTTAATTGTCCTTTTGTTGAGCTGCCTGTAATCGATACACATCCGAAGTGATCCATCCTTTTTCTTCACCAATACAACCGATGAAGCAAAAGGTGACTTACTAGGTCTGATATGACCCATAGCCAACAACTCGTTGATGGTCTTCTCTATCTCATCCTTGAGTCGCTTCGGATGTCTGTAGGGAGTGATCATAACGGGCTTTGCGCCCTCCTCCAACTCAATGATATGCTCGGTGCCTCTGTCTGGGGGTCTGCCAGGAGGAATGTCACTAAACACTTTGGAGTGTTTAGCCCTCAAGATCTGAATGTCAGGGTGGTACTCACCCTTCTGCTGCTCCTGCTGGGCTGGCATCAACATGCACTCTGCTGCCCAGTCAACCATATCATGACGAATGAGCCTCTCCATCCGCCTGAATGAAACCATCCTCAGATTACTGTCACGAATCGCCTTGATGACATGGTCTCCCGTCAACCTTGAATTTCATCTCCATGTCGCGTAAGTTGAGTGTGAACTCACCCAAATCGTGCAACCATGCCATCCCTAATACCACCTCTGTATCTCCCATGTTAACAACATAGAATTCAGTCTTGAATTCATAGTTGTTCAGTCTCATCGGAAGGTCAGTAATCTTTCGGTCACACCTGAGAGTATATCCATCAGCCACCTTGACTCTAATACCCTCGAATGCCTCTGTCTGAATGCCACGCCTCTCCACCAAACGTGCATCAATAAAATTGTGTGTAGCACCAGTGTCCAACAATGTAATCACCTTCTGACCTGCTAAGAGCCCACGGAGTCTAAACGACCCATCTCTCTGAAGGCTAGTCAAATGGGCTTCCTGTAGCTTCCTTCCACCTTCGTGTTCACCCTCATTTTCGGACCTGTCATCATCTGAAGGCTCGGAATCAGCTTGCTGGTCTGACAGATCAGATTGCTCTTCGCCCTCATAAAACCATTCCATTTGATTATTTTTGACCTTAGGACGAAGTGGGCATATATGTTTTTCATCGTAGGGTGCCTTGCACCAAAAACACAACTTTTTCTTTCTCAATTCGTTCAATGTTTCTCGGTCAAAGGGTGGTGCATTCTGTCTCTTAGGATCCGGTTGATCCTTCCTCCTGTCAAAAGGCCTATTCCTATCATTGTTTCTGTCAAAAGGCCTATTAGGCCTCGTGTAGGGTGTTGACCCAGAATTGAACTTGCTGCGAGGTGCTGCAAGCTCCATGCTTCTCGCCTTCCTCATGGCCTCCTGAAGTGTAGGAGGGTCAAAAGCCTTGACCCAACCTCTCATAGGTTCTGTCAAACCCTCAACGAAGAGTATAATGAGTCTCCGTTCTGAAATCCCTGTCACCATGACTGCCACTCTCTGAAACTCGCCAATATAAGAATCCAGGCTACCTGTCTGTCTGAGCTGAGCTAACTCCCTGAAATAAAGTTCCGGATCCTTCTTATCAAATCTCTCTATGAGCCTGCTAGTGAACTCCTGATAGGTGTTGACCGCATGATGGCCAAGCGTATACATGCCGTGGTGCCACCAATCATGCGCTACTCCGTCAAGATGCAAGGTAGCAAATTTAATGGCCTCATCCTCCTGCATAGGCCTAAGTGATAAGTAATTGTCCAATTTCTGAACCCAAGACCTCGCTGATGTCTTTTCAGACCCATCAAAATATGGCAAGGTAATCTTGCTAACCGCATACTGCAAATCCCTGTTCACCTGTGGCTGTGGCTGCTGATGCTGAGGGGGTCTACGGTCAAATCTGCCTCCTCCTCTGGGTTTATAAACATCTATAAACTCATGAAACGTGTGCCTGGGCGGATCTCGTAGTGACATGTACTCACCATGAAATCTTAAGTCTGCCAGCGACATGCCATTATGTGGTCAAACTCCCGATACGCTTCGATGCTCTCCGAGTCCGAGGTGGAGTCTCTAGGCAAGAAAGTAGGCTGACCTGCCTACGCTCCTATAGATTGGTGACTACTGCCGTGGTACTGATGCCAATGGCTGGTCCACCGTGTAGTCCCGCCCGTCTCAATCTGTATGTAGTGTGGCTGTGTTGGCGTATACTGTCTAATGGTACCCATCAACTGGGATATCATGTCCATCATGTTATCATGCCAGCGTCTAAACTCCTCATCAGTAATGTCGCCCTCTGCATGTGCCTTCCCTGTATCCCTAACTGTCTCTGCAGGATTCGCACGATCTGCCATTAGGGTTGCAACACCCCACCACTGTTGGAGCCTGGACTGTGAATGCCAAGATTCCTCTCTGTTCACCTTTGGAAATGGACCTGTCCAATCCTCGTCTTTGCCTGTCCCTACACCTTTAATGTAGTGAATGGTATCTCTGTTCATGAAAAAGCACTAAAAAGCACTGTATTCTGAAAAAGCACTGAAAAAGCACAGGATGGCAAGAGAACTGTGCTCTGATACCACTGTAGGAATCCTGGTGGTTCTCAACCCCGAAACCCTAACTGAAACTGATGTTTTTGCAAGTTTTTTGTGTTTTTGTAATTTTTAGAGGTTTTTTGACAATATATGAAAGCTGCGATTTTGCTAAATAATTGCTAGAAAAATTCATAAAAGTCAGATGTGCATAGAAATGCGTAGGAAATGCTCAGAATACATAGGCATATCATTTATTTGAATTTCCCTGAGCTTATCAATACAAAAATCTGAATAGAGAATGAAATACAATAAATTTTATTGAGGAACCTGAATGGCGGCTGTAGCAGCATTAAATGTATGCAGAAAATAATATATCAACTTTGCTCTCCAGTCACAGGCAAGGAAAAGCTCCAGTACCAATGCGCCCAAGATCCAATCACCAGAACTGAAGAATATAGTTGTTTCTCTGGAGAAAAGAAAGTACGGCCTAGGAAGTACAGAAAAGTACGGCCTGCTGCAGCAATAAATGATAAAGTACGGCCCCTTGGAAAATGTGCCAAAACTCTGATGAATTATCTCTGATGAAGTCGCCTTTATTGACTGATGAATAACTCTGTAAATCTCTGCCAAAATCAATGAATAAATCCAATCTGTGATCCCTGTGTGAAATCACCAAGTGCAAGCTTCAGCTGGTATTGCACAGCCTCAGTCTGCCAAATCTCTGAAGAGTTTTCGTTCTCCAGAAACGTTCTTCTGCTAGAAACCCTAGGGTTTGCAAGCTCCAATGCTCAGAGCAAAAAGACAAAAGTTGAATAGCATAATCATAATGGTTCGATTTTGTCTTGAGTGAATATATATTTCCCTTTGAAAAGTTCGACCCAAACTCCTTTTAAAATAATCATTTAATTAAATGACTTAATTCGCCCCTTTTACTTTAGGAGAAATAATCAATAATTAATTGGCGTCTCTTTAAGTGAATAATGATTATTCACTTTATCAAATATTAACTCATTATTATAAAGTATAAGAAATACTTTATAATTGGCCAAATTAATTAAATATTTAAATATTTCAATAAAGTGACTTTAATATAAAGTCAAAATATTAAATATTTAATAAATCATTAGATACTCCTTATTTCTCCGTCTGATCATCAAACTGCAAAACTGGGTCGACTCTGAGCTGAATAGTTGAACCAGGTGCCTTGCCCAAAATAGCAGCTTCCGCTTGACCTAACTTTCTAAAAATAGAAAGTTCCTGAAAAAGCACTCTGGAAGATTCTGCGAAGGCCCAACCTGACACAACTGCAACACTGGAGCTACCAAACACTGAGCAACTGCCCCAGATGATCCTCTGCACACTCCTGTCAGCCTACGAGGATCGAAATAATAGGCTAACCTCGTCACCAGCTGTGCTGACTAGGATGGGGACATCACACTCATCCACATGAATCTTCGATTCCTGAAGGGCTAACTGAGTGCTCCTCAAGGAATCACTAGTAACCATAAGCTCGTGAGTAAGCTTATCCACCTCATCTTCTTTCCTTCTCAATGCATCCGAATAGACCTCAACAAGGTTGAGAAGATGATCCCTATTTGAGAGAAGGTGTAAATAATTTATCTTCATTGTTCCCATACCCTCTTTGACTTCCTGCAAGCTATCATGAGAAGACTCTACATCAACTCCCTTTAGTCTTCCCTCTAACTGAACTGTCCAAAGGTGATTTTCAATCAGCTTATATAGTTTTTCATGATGAGATAAGGCTGCCACAATCTCATCCTCATTCACCTTCAACTGGTTTCCCCAACTGTGCAGGCTATGGGGTGTAAGAGTAGCTTCTTCTTCACATGAAGACGTCTCTAATTGCGCCTGATATTCTTTTTCTGCAAAGTCCTGTATACTCTCATGCTGATCGGGGGTTGGGATAGGGCTAATCCCATCTATAAAATCATCATCAACGCCCTGAGTAGGTGTCCAAATACAAGAGGACTCATGCTACTCCATGTACTCATCATCATCCTGCTTAACTGAACCATTGGGTGATGGCATGCTATCCTGCTGAAGAGAAGATGGAACCTGTAATCCAATTGATATCAACTCTTCAGTAGTCAACCGCTCCTTGAACCTTTCAATTTTCTGTTGAACTGATCTTCTTGTGAAATTATATGCATGTTGCAGTCTCCGATCATACTTAACACTAAGGTCCATGTAATCATCAAATGAAATTTGAGCATGAAATTTTTCTCTCGATGCCTTATAATTTCCATAAATTTCCCAACAAATTTCTTCTTCATTGAAAGGCTCCGTAAGAGTAGCCATGGTGTTCAACTGAAATTCTGATCTAGAAATGAATAGCTAATACCAATTCAATTCTACCTTAGCATGCTGGCAGGATTCTTAGCTTTGATACCACTATAACGTCCCTAGCTAAAACTGATGCAATTTACAAGTTTCAGCATGCAGACATTTCGTCAAACACTTTGGTTGCAATTGTTTCTTTGCTGGAAGTGTTTTCAGTTTGTTGTTCTCTTTGATGCTTTGATTACATATAATGTTTTCATGAACATAAAAACTAAAAATGCAATCTACCAATAGCTGACTGATCATGGGAGAGCAACACAATATTTATTCTGATTTCTAATGCAATAAGATAATACAAATATACAGCCACAGCGAGATGGCATTATGAAAAACAGTTGTCATGCTATCTCTAACTCCTTTATGAATTGCTGCTATAAATTCAATATCTAATTGCAAACTTTTGGTAATGCAACTAAAGCAAGTGCAATCAATGAACATTTAAGCAAACACTTGTATGCATCCCAAACCCATATAACTTGAAGGTTAATTAACAACAATGGACTGTAAATAGGAAAATTGATACCTTTAGCTATGGACCATTTAACAAACAAATTACAGTTTAGATGCAAACTCCAAATACAATGTTCAACTAGAATCTTGACACAACAGAAGCAATAATAATATCTATATATGCTTAGTGTTTCCAAAAGACGAACCTGATAAATCACATCTTGATGCTGCAAGGATAGAACTCAGACGTCTCCCTCCAAAACTCAGAGAATTCGATCTGTTATTTGTTCACAATGCTGTGCCAGAGGTACCTGATGAATCACGTTTGGGTGTTGAGTCCCTTAAGCTATTTGTTTCTTCTCCATAATGCCACGATTTGTCCTAATGCTGCCAAATTTATCTTATTTGTTTGTCTTCATTCGAGCTTGCCTTAAGAAATGACGATTTTATTCAAGTGACTTCGATATATACTATTTGTCTTTATAATGTGCCACCCAAGCAGCTCCCGACCTTTACTTGTCTTTGACTTTTCTGGAAGAATTCGATGTGTGTCTTTTATTGACTCCTTGGACCCTTTCAATCTGACGTGGTTTATAATATTTGTCTTTTCTGCAGAGATAGGATTCTTGCGTCTCCAGCGGAATAAGCTAACAATAATAATTTCACTTTGAATGAGAATCGAATGCCTCTTCAATGGGAGACAATTCTTATTTCTAGCTTGTCCTGTTCCTGCCAGCTAAGATCCCCACTTTAACTTTTCCTGCAGTGTAAATTTCCACAACCCCTAATGATATTCGATAGAGAATACTTAGACATGAATAAATATTGAACTCTTCTCAACTTGGGAATAACTTTCAGAATTTATTGTTATTTTCTGATAGTATCAATTTCTTGAGTTTTTCAAACAATGCAATTGATATTTAAATTGATCTATTCCAGCATAACCCAAATTTTCCCAAGGGCCACTAAATTTGTAAACAGAATTGAACTTCTTCTTCAAATGTGATTTGCAGCAATAAGCCAGCTACTGCAATGATGGAGATGAGGTAATAAACCAACTACCTCAACTATTAAGCTAGGGCAGTAATACAACAGCTACTGCACCTGTAAATTCTCCTCAATGAAGCGCAAGTAGAAACCCTGGATGGATTTCTCAACTCCAGCTAGGGTTGATCTTTCACAACCAAACCTGACCCTCTAGAGTCTTCAAACCCTCGAGCGAATGCTAAGCATTTAGCTTCAGCTACTTACCACGCAGGTAATGAGAAAGTAAATTCCAAATCAAGTGTGTTCAATGCTTAGCCAACAGCTTCTTAAATAGATTTCTCATTCACTTTTCCAGAAGCTTCTAGAATATAATATTATTTTATTCCTCAAGTGACTTATTATTTTATTATTTTGTTTTCAAGTCACTTGAGTCACTTTATATTAAATTAATTAAATAATAAGTCATCCCTTTTGATATTAAGTTATTGGAATAACTTAATAAATATTTAATTTAATAACATCTCCAATTTGGAGACATGACATGTTCCTACAAATAGTGTATCGAATGTCAGGGTAGGAGTGCTATTATGACAAAGTCATCCCAAGACCAATTAAAAGCATTATATTGAACACTACTTATGCAATGGAGCCATTGCAATCTTTATCCTTTTGTACTCTATTTGTTGATTATGTTATGTGACTGAAATTTTGTTCTACAAGGAATGCTCTTGGTAGTATAACAATTCATAGGAAACGACCTCCAAACAATGTACCAACCCCATAGATGACACACCAATCAGTCTATCTTCCAAGCTGAAGGAACCCATTGCTAGTGTTCTTGTGATGAGATTGGTCCTACACATACTCTTTCATGTGCATGAAGCTTTAGGCATGGTTTTTGTCATGACCAAATGCATCTTGTATTATTCGTGACAAGTATGGTCTAGTACAATCCCATCTTTAAGGATTTCTTATGAAAAAAAATGGGGTTCAAAAGCTTTCTTAGGTGCCCCACACTCCTTTCTAGATACTTTGCAGCCCATTTAACACATTCCATAGGCATGTGCAATTCTGACTTAGCATATTACAAGCCTTGGAATGGTCAAATTACATAAGAATGATGCTTTAAGGGTCAGACAAGACTGCAAGATCTTACAAAAATATAGATGTAACAATGTGATAAGAATTACATTACACATTACTTCGATCACACCTTAATTAAGAGGCTTTTGATCTCCAAAATATCAGTTTCCTACATGATGAGGTTATATATACCCGATTTCTTCATTAAAGTACCATTTTTCTTTGCTTATCAGCCAAGCCTTCTATTCACCTTGCTAATATTCCTACTCTCATATCCTTGTCTTCCTCACCTTTTGTTGCAGCACCATGTCATCTTGTAACTCTTTTGATGCATGAGGTGTCAATTCTTCAAGTTTAGGTGGCATGAGACTTTGTTTTTTCTTTACCTAGCATGGAAGGATCAAAAAGGCATAATCTTTCTATGTTAATAGTGATAATCATCCTCATGAATGGATGCAAGTTTAATTTGAAAGATTTTTCATTCACTTGTGCGTCTTAATGTAATAACCACCCTAGTTTTTTGAATTTTTCAACTGAATCAAGCTACACTGCAATGTCCTTATCACTTTTTGATCACCTAGTTCTCAAGATGGGCACGGTGAGAGCATATGATGCATAGGACCACACCCATTTATCTATAGCATCACATGAATTGATCTAATCAACTAAAGCACACAAGGTGGCAAAGCTAGCCAAGACTGCACTTTTACAGTGGAGTGTGCTTGATGCATGAAATTGAAAGGAAACACTTCTACGCTTATTCAACAGAGTGTGCAATTACAACAAGCACAGTCACTTCTCCCTTATTCAACGGAGTGTGTGATTACAACAAACAAACAAACACCACCACTTCTTTCTTATTCAATGGAGTGTGCAATTACATCAGGCACAGTCACTTCTTGCTTATTCAGCGGAGTGTGCAATTACAACAAGACAGGCACACAAGGCGGCAAGCTGTCCTTATCTAATCTTATTCAATGGAGTGTGTAATTACATTAAGATGCAAAGATGAAACCATTGGCGGTACTACCATCTAGGGTATTACAAGATTATATCAATTGCATTACAAAACATCATTAGGAAATGTAATTGCTAATATATGCTGATATAAAGTTCTGATCACAACTTTTGATTGCTGCAACATTCAAACTGAAGCCATATAGCATAGGTAAATGATGTATTCAAGTACCCTCAAACACGTATACCTTTGTTGATGAAACAATAGGCCGATGAAGGTCTGATATCACTTTGCGACTACCGTGCCTTTGTTAATCAGGTCTGATTCACATTGTTATCACACTGAAAACCACTCCTTAGAAGCATACCAACACCACCAAACTGCAAACTATCAAAAAAACACTTCAAACCCATTCTACACAAACCCAACACACTGAAAATGATAAATGATAAATCTTATATTATTAACTAGTCATAAACAAAATTGAAACAAGACCATTTGCTGCTGTATGGCCAGATCAACAAGCATAAAAATCATGATAACTCACCAAAACCTCATAGGTCCACCTGGCAATGACTTGGAGACAACAACCCTACCTGGGATGCCTGCTATCAAGGTGATAGAGGCTCCAAAAATGGAGTGCTTCATCCTCTAACTTCTCATGCCCCCTCTTACACCTATACGACCTATCAGTAGGATGTACAACTTAGTTTGGAGGTAGTACAAGGAAGTCACAAATTCTTTCCACACCCTATATGTTTAGCCACAGCAAATGATATATCAAGAAAACATCAAATTATAATGCATTGAACTCCTTTATATCTGCAAACTGGTGTGGTATGGCTTGTAGGAAGGTATGACCAGAGAAATCACATAGGTAATGACCCCTTTAACACTCCAAAAACTCTTCAAACTCACCAAAAAACAACACCAAAAAATTAGGAAAATAAAAATACATCAAATATATATCCATCTTCAACATCAAATTGATAAAATTCACTTCAGCTCACAGGTGATTCTTGGATGAAATCGCTCTAACCAGCTAGGGAGGTTTTCGTCCCTAAAACTAGTATTTTTGAGAGGGTTTTTGTCCTCAAGAGATGAACACAGATTCTCTCAAATGCAGAAGCAATATCATATCATGCCCAACCTCATGAATGAGCTCACAATCTCCTTTTATAACACACTGGAGGAAATAAAATAATACTTTTCTCTTTTTTCCTCTAAAAAACTCTTTTTTCCTCTAAAAAACTCTTTTTTTTAAAAATAAATAATAATCTTTTATGTGAGCAATGTCCCCCTTGTGCCTAGGCATCCCCCTAAAGGCACAACTTAAAACACTTTTTATTAAATAATTATACCTTAGTTGCCTTTTTGATTTATGCTCCTTAGGACAACTTAAGTTATAACTATTTAATAATTTAATTATTCACCCAAGTTGTGGAAAGCATTAAAATGAGATAAATATGAACTTCTGACCATACCATATTGTTACTAAGGACTTGAGATGATGAATTGAAGCAACTTGGCATCAATCTAAAAATAGCCCGCTTCTCCAAGAAGTTTGGAGAGCTCCCAAAAGGATGGTTTTATATTTTAAAAGCATCATGAGACTTACCAAGATCACCCAAACTCATTGCTATGAACAAAACTATTGCTTGATCAATCTTGTGCTCTCCAAGAAAGTTGGAGTTCTCCCTTGCCTACCAATTAGCCTATGGGAAAATTTGGAAAATAGGCTAATTGTTTTGAAACTGATTATACTTGAGAAGAAGGAAACATTACACTCAAAGGAACATACCACAAGAGATTATGCTTCCTTTCCTATCCTTCGAGTTTACTTTGCTCAAATGCAACCATACCTTGTCCTCAACTTGGAACTTATTGGCAGTCCTATGCTGATTAGTCCTTTCTTGCCTTGTACCTTGCTTATAATTCCTTGAGTTTATCTTGTACTTGCAAGTGGTCTTACCTCACTTTCTAACTAAACATTGAGACTCTTTGAATATGTAGATCTTACCCTTATTTTTTCTTGAATGTCCCATCAGAATATCAAAATAATGTGGTAAATGTCTTAAGCATGTTTTAGAAAGAGACTTAGTAGTTCATCTTTGCATAACCCCACATCCTTATCCCAAATCTTTTGATGCTTCCTATTATACAAGAGATATGAAAATGTCTTATTCACCACTAGTTTGTCGATGAAACATTGTAGATCTCTTCAACTTGGTGTACATATTTTCCCTCAAAGTGGTCCAAAACCTTCCAAAAAGCTTTGTATCTCTATCAGAAACAGTGAAGTTAGGAACAATAAAATGCACATAAACAATAGTGAAAAACTAACTTAGATTCTTTTTTTTCCCCTTAATGTTTATTTACATGGAAAAAGAATGCACATTTTATTATGTCAGTCAAATATAACAACAAGGTGGTCATGCCTTTTCTTAGACAAAGAAAACTTTCCCACAAAATCTATGGAGACACCCTTCCACAGATTAGAAGGAAATGGTGAAGTTATGTACTACCTCAAGTTTCTATTGTTTGGTTTACTTTTTCTACATAACACTCATCTTACTATGAACTTAGGAACCTCATCTTGTGTCTTAGTCCAATAGACATGCCTTTGCATTTGCTAATGGTTTGACCATGCCAAGTGTTGAGCTGCTTTCAGGGTATGAAATTCTGTCATGAGCATTTAGGTAGACATGATTTTTCCATCCGGTAGAGTAGTCCCTATTTTAGGTTGGTAGTCTTATTTAGCATCGAAATCTGTTATGCACATGCCCAAAATCTGCATCAGGTAGGCCACATTTTGGAATGGATCTAACTGAGATATAGTTGCCAAATCTGTCATCAAAGATGGTCTTGCAAAATAACAGTTAGCTTGCTAGTGACATCTTTCTTATAGTTAATGACCAACTGATTTTTTTTAATATTGCATGGTAGTTCACAAAAAATATTGCAATATACTAGCCGTAGGCTATGCTTAGAATTTCAATAGTATCTCCTAAGCAACTTCAGACAAATGAAAGACAACCCCCGTAGCTATTCATAATAGAGGGCAATGAAAAATAAAATAGTAATATGCAAAACTCTTAATATAACCATATGCTCAAAGATCAAGTATGAGTGTTCATTCTCATCTACATCATTATCTTTCAAATTTGAAACTAGAAATTTTGAGAGGGTTTTCGTCCTCAAAATATTGTGGAAGAACCCAAGTTCAATCTGACATCATTCATCAGCATATGCAAAAATGAGCCCCAACACCTCCTTATATAGCTTTTGGAGGGAAGCTATCCAATTTGAAATTATGAAATTTAAATAATTCACATTTTCCACCACAAAGACCTTTTAAAAGATTAATATACTTTTCCAGGTGAAAAGGCCCCTTATTTCTCCTAGCTATCCAATTTGAGGGACATAAACACCTTTTTAAAAAGTTACTACACTTAAGTCATCAATTTAATAATATAGCATTGGAAATTTAAGTGCACAATTAAAATAGTTCACCCGAGTTGTGGAAAGTACTGCAACGATATCAAAATCCAAATCTGACCACACCATGAAGAAGCTTAAGCAATAGAGAGATGAATGGAGCCAACTCCATGACTTACTAAAAATACACATGCTTTCCAAGAAGTTTGGAGAACACCTCAAGAGTCAGAAAACACTTTTGAAAGTGTTATGCAATCCTAATTGCAAATTGGGCTCATTGCAACCAATAGAAACCAAAGGAAACTGAACCTAAACTCTCCAAGATCTTTGGAGTCCCCTTTGCCTTACCAATTAGTCAACGAGAACTTAGGAAATAGGCTAATTGTCACCCAATTGACTAGGTCTAAGAACGGGACATTACATAGAGAGGTTGATGGTTAGTATGAATGATAGTTTCCTTGCTCAACGAGTAATATTTCCATTTTTAACTACTTGAACATATGGATACAACTCCTTATCATATATAGGACAGTTTAGGATTGACCCATCGAAAAGTTTGGAATTATAACATTTGGGTCTTCCTTCTTGTGTTAGGAATGCTCCCATTAGCCTATGGGAACTTAGGAAATAGGCTAACTGTCAGCCATTTGACTAGGGCTGAGAATGGGACATTACATAGAGAGGTTGATGGTTAGTATGAATGATAGTTTCCTTATTCAACAAGTAATGTGTAATGATCCTTTCCAGAAGGGACAAAGTTTTTGCATTTGTTTCAGTTTGATAGATTTCATTTTATCAAACAGTGGTGAATATTGTGCATGAAGACCAGTGCATCTAATGGAAACAGATGACAAGATAAGAACAGTGACTTGAACATATTCAGATTTATTGCATTTCAATAATCAGCAATATATTTGTTGGTTGGAAATTTTGTATACCTGTGAAAGCGTACAAAATTGTGATTTCAACCACAGCACGTGAGTTTGAACTCTCCTAATTAAGGGAAGGCTCCCCCTTTTCTGTCTATTTTAACAATTCAGAAATACACTCTAACTATAAATCTATTCTAAATTTGGGTGAAACTCTGTCTTTTTCTCTTTTTCCAGAAAAGACACTTATTCTTTTCTCTTGTTTCAGAAAAGAATCACAGCTGAAAACATAAATGATTTATGAAGTAAACAAATAAAGAAGCAAAGTTTCCATAAAGGCACAAAGTCCTCCGTTGCTCCTCCGGGACGGGAAAACAAATTGAAAGCACAAAGTCTTTGACAACTTACTCTCCTATCAACCTTTTTAGATAATTTTCTGGTAACCAAGTACAGTATGTAGCAGCTCAAAATAGAAAATAAAAGCAACACAAAGTCTGCAAGTTACCCCCTTTGTTTGAGCGTTCTATAATAGCTTCAAATGTGACAAACAGCTCAAAGTCTGTAGTATCAAATCTGAAAACCAATCTAAAACTCCAAACGCAATAAGCAGCTCAAAGTCTGCAGAATTGAGCTTGAATCCCTCTTGTATAACACCACAAAACTCACAATCAATTCCAAATAATGTCGTCACATCACAATTTGTACCAACACAAAGTTTGGAAGCAATTTGTTTTCTTTATTGATTGCAATCTGATTTACATCTAAACTCAAAGTCTTAGAATGCATACACAAATTGGCAGAATTTTGTTGCATTGCCAAAAGATCTCCTAGATTACAAAGGACCTCCTCAGGTATTTATAGGAGAGAGGTCATGAGAAAAAGGTGGGAGGATCTCAACAAACTTGAGAAAATCTCTCAACCAATAACTAATTGCAATTGACTTATTCAAAATTACAATCTAATTGTAATTTGATTACATGTAATCACATTTTACAAAAATGCAAGTGGAAGAAACACTTGCAATTACAATTTTTGCTTTCACATGTAACTTGTCGAAAGTGAAAATACATAAAACAACTTAATATTTTAACTTGTCTCGTTCCTAGCTCTGAAAGATAAGAACTTGCTGATGATCATCTGCAACTCATTTGCATCGGGGCTCAGTGTGTTCTTGGTTACTGCAATAGTCTTCAAGATTACATCACAATCTCCGACTGTGACTTCTCTGTGTTCTTCGAAAGCAGCTTGCATCTTATCAAGGATTGTTCGATGATTGACGAACTTGTGGATTGAATCCATGAAGCACTAATCTGAATCGAACTCCTGGTGAAGATTTGTAGTAATCTGAGAAATAACATCATCGGCTGCAAGCAATTCTCTTTCATAACTTAACACTGTGCAAGGGATTTTCTCAAAGTTTGAAAGAATATCTTGTTCAGCTTCAGCATTCATCTCAAGAGCAACTTGGATTTAGAGTCAAGTCTAAAAAGTTCAATTTTTGAGCCTTTTTTAAGTATTTCGGGTTTTTCAATGACTTCAGCAATTTTACAAAAGGCAGTCGGGATTTCTGGGGCATTTAGCAATTTTTATAATTGCAATTCTGTCTATAAACCCCGACTTGCAATGGGTGAATAAAAACCCGATTTGCTTTGCTTCAAAAATATCATCTTTTTTTTGTTTTTGTGTTTCTTTTTCTATTTTCAAGAGAATGAAAATGAGATTATGCAATGGAAGACCAAATGAATATGGAATGGATGGAGATGAAAAGAAATGAAATGGTAAACATGTCTTAAAAACATAACGGAAATTGCAAATGAAAATCATGGAAAGATGATGGAGAAAAACGTTCAAAGAGCGTAACATTCTCACATAATTCTCAGCTGAGAACATACGGAATGAGTGAAAATGTATAGAAACGAAATGATATGGAGGGTGAGTAAAATGAAATGTGAGGAAACAAAGGGCGTATGGACAATGAAAGACGTAGAAAAATGCATAGATTAGTAAATGTTGTTTTTACTAAAATGGAGAAACAGAAATGCATTTTCAGGGAAAAGCGTAAGAAAGAGAAACATATTTTCTTAAACTGAAAATGTATAACAGAAAAACGTATGAAGGCGAATGAATAAAAACGCGTTTTTCAGAAAGGCAAATAAAAACAAATACATATATATAAAGATTTCAAAAATGGAGGCAATGACAAATAAAAAGCAAAGAAAAAGAATAAAAACGCGTTTTCAGTGAAGGCAAATAAAAACAAATACATATATATAAAGATTTCAAAAATGGAGGCAATGACAAATAAAAAGCAAAGAAAAAGAATAAAAACGCGTTTTCAGTGAAGGCGAGTAAAAACAGAAACATATATTCAAACGATTTCATGAATGAAGGAATGAATGAAAGATGAAAATGTTTAGTATTAAAGAAAAACGCGTTTTTGTGAAAAAAAAGGTATGACGTTTCTGTATAAAACAGTAAAACGTGTGAAGATGAAGAGAAACGCATTTTTTACAAGACATAAACAAAAAACGTTGGAAGAAAACCCTAGGCGCGGAAATGGCATCGAATTTTCTGGATTTCTTTGCAACTTAAAATGTCATTCAAAACTGAAATCGGGGTTTTAAGATGCAATTGCAAGTATTTCAAGAGAAAATCGGGCCTTTTGATCTAATTGCAAGTGCTTTTGCAAAATCGGGTTTTAAAAATGACTTTGCAAGCTTTTTAAAACAAATTCGGAGCTTTTCCATCACTTTGCAATTTAATTAAAAGTAAATCGGGTTTTCATAACCATTCAACAATTTTATTTTTGACAAAAATGAATATTTGAAAAATTCGGACTTTTCAGATGACTTGAGCAAAATCGGGCTTTTAAATCATTTTAACAATTTTGCTTTTTTGTCAAAATACAAAGACCTTAACAAAATCGGGTTTTTTAGGCACTTAAGCAATTTCGGGTTTTTTAGAAACTTTAGCAATTTTGCCTTGGAGTCTAAATTTCCCTATTTGCTGAGTTGCTCTGAAAACCCGAAATTGATGAAAAAGAGACCAAAAACAACTCAGAAATCGACGAAAACGGAAACGTAAGAGGAAAAAAGAGTAGCCCAAAGGTTAATCAACCTAAAACAGAGATTTGCCACTCTTTGCACCTCGTAATGCGTGCCTTAGAGAAGAAAAATCTCAAATTTTAAGAAAATTTTGATTGGTTACCTAAATTTTGAAACAAGTTAAAAATTTAGGATAACAATATTCACTCCTTACAACCAACACAAGGACTGTAACAGCACTGAAATGACTGGTTCTTCACTCAAGACTCACTAGACTAACATTATCTTTTCACAGCCTACTGAAATAATCAGATTTAATGATAATTTCTGAACTCAGTTGGATCTGATATACATGTACAGAAGTAAAAGACTCCTAACAGCAGATTATGTGTTCATTCCTTAAACATATTACAACAGTACAATGCTCAGATTTTACAACAACAAATACAATGATTCAGAAGTAACAAGGAACCTGGCACAGGCTTGCTGGTTTGACTGTTACAGCTGCAGAAGCAGGGATTCAAGTTAATGTGTTAAGTCACCCATTACAGGGTAGAACTTGTGGCTGCTTGTATTCTGCCTAGAACAGCTCCTTAACCCCACGTCCTGCCTTGCAAGCCTCCCACGTCACTCCTAGAGGTGATGGCGCTCCACCATGAGCAGTTTCTATCTTCCCAAAACAAGTGCTTCTCTCTTGGAGAAACACGTCTCTCAGCCACAGTACTTTGCCTCTGCCAATCACCCACGGATCCTCTTCTGAACTGTTGCTATGCTGCTAGTTTGAAAGAGCAGAGAAGAACAACATATTTGAAGGTTGCAAGAAGGCTCGACCTCCCTCCTTAATGATTCACACCCTTGTGAATGAGCTATGTATTCTACAATAGTCACGCCCTTCTAAACCCTTGGAACCTACACACCTATCATAGAGTCCAGCTCAAGAATGAGGCGCTACCAACAACTGAAGATATTCACAGGATATAAACCCTTGATGCAATCTCAAAGATTGAAAGGTAAAACGATTAACTCCAACTTTGTCACTGAAAGTGACCCCACAATTGCAAATAAGCTCCTATAGAAAGCTTGAGTGACTTCCTCCACAATCCAGCTAGGGTAGATTAGTTTCACTACTGAAACTGGTGCCCTAAGGTTTCCAAAGTGACCCCACAATTGCAAATAAGCTCCTATAGAAAGCTTGAGTGACTTCCTCCACAATCCAGCTAGGGTAGATTAGTTTCACTACTGAAACTGGTGCCCTAAGGTTTCCAAACCCACAAATAAGAAAATCCTTCAGAAAGCTCCCCAAGATAAAGTGAGAAAATAACATCCAAGAAATGAATGAAAATGAACCCCAAACGCCTTTTTATAACTCTCACTTTAGTTTTCCATTCAAAATAATAAAGTGACTTAATAAAAGTTACCTTTTTAATAATTCACTTAAAGTCACTTTATAACCTTACTTTATTAATTACTTAATATTCTTTTAATTTTAACTTGACCCTCCAAGCAATATTAAATAATTAAATAAAGGATTCCCTAAATTCACCTTTAGCCTTCGGGAATTAAAAAGGCTAAGTGATCATCCTAAGTGGCTACTGAGAAGGGGACATTACATAATGTTTCCATTTTTAACTACTTGAACATATGGATACAACTCCTCATCATAAATAGGCTAGTTAAGGATTGACCAATGGAAAAGTTTGGAATTATAACATTTGGGTCTTCCTTCTTGTGTTAGGAATGCTCCCATGCATAGTTGCTTGAGGGATCTTGAAAGTTAGGTAGTGCTAACATGTAGGCATTTCTGATTTTATGATTCAACTGATCAAAAGAAATTTGTTGATTCTTACCTCATGAAAGAGACCTACTTGATGCAGTTGTTGCAAGCAATGGAACTGCAATTGGGGAGAATGATACTACATAATTTGTCAAGTATTGGACAACATCTGGAATACTCCTTGTTTTGGCTAGAAGGCTTGAGCTGATTGAGAATGACCTCAATTTTTGGTCAATTAAATCCTTCACTTTACATACTTCAGATTTAAGGTTATAATAAAATGTTGAAAATATAAAACTTATTCTTGAGTCTCTGTTGTAATGTTTCTTTTAATTTGCAATTATCTCTCTTTGTATAAATATCTTCAAATGTCTCCAAATTCTGCCAAGTTAGGGGTTTTTATCCTTTAACTTGACAAGAGAAATTGTTGGTTTCCGTTCTTCAATTTTTTACATGAGGGTTTTTGTCCTCAAGTTAAAAGAACTGCTGCTCCATGCTCCAAATGATTAATTATCAAATAATTAAAGATGTATTCTTCATATGGTGCTCCTCCTTGTTTGGTGCCTCATATATATCTTTTGTCCTTCAATAGTCATGATTCTTCACATGCCCCTTGACTTTTGATTAGATTGAACTTTAATTTTATATTTTATATATTATTTATTTATTTACTTTTTATATATTTTAATCTATTATTATAATAATCTCGTTTCCAAAAGGGGACATTACAATTTCTTAACCTATACTCTAATATCTATGATGCAATATTTCCAACATTATCTTCCTTATTACACCACTTTGAACAAAGGTAAGAGTTACTGGTACCAAACATCACTTGATGAACTATGGGAAAACACTATTCATCATTAAAGTTATTTATTAGGGATACACATGATGTCAACAAGAATGAATCACCATGGATAGGAACACTCATTCAATCCATCACCAAAAATTGTTTCAACATAAGCACACACACACATGTAAACAACAATGGACTGTCAACAAATGTAGATAGGGACCACACACTAACCACATCAATTTTCTTGTGATTAGGGATACATACTCTATCCATGAATACAAAATATTTCCCCCCTTTATTCAAACAAGGAGATCATATGCCTCTCAAGAAGCGTGTCATCTTTGAGTTAGAAGCTAACTCAAGATGAGAATAATCTTTCATCCTTTTGTGGAGTCTTAATCCTCCTCTCTAACCTCCTTAGATCTTATCCACTAGATAGCATTAGAATCTCTATATATCACTGAGAGCACACGCAATGAGATTAATGACCTTATCATGACATGCAAAGTGTGCAATATCAATCACAATAAACATATACACTTTGTGAGTTTCAACTGAAAATGTACCTTTTACAATAAAACTGTATACAACATTGGCATAATTGGCTTAAATTATAATAACAAGGATATAATATTTTTGTACTGGATTTACCCCAATACAATTGTTTTCAATCATAAGCTAACAGAAAATGAGGACAATGAGCTTTGAACTTGCAACCTCAGTAATGCTAATATCTTCAACTTAACCTTGCAGCAAACTCTTCTACAATATTCATTTAGTAAACAAAAACAAATGATATTTGAAATATTGTTTTGCTTGGTCCCTTCACTGCCTAAAACCATTTATTAACACTTCAAAGCCAACAAATCTTCTTTCTGATCCCTGACCACTCTATTTTGCATGCTTCATTCTTGCGGCCAACCGCCATTTAATCTTGGAAGAGAAATATCGCCTGTTACTGTTCCAACAGAAAAAAATAAAATAAAGAACCAGTGGCTTTCTCAGAAGGAACTGACAAGATTGCAACTAACATCAGCCAAAAAAAGATTTAAACGACAAATCTTAATCTTTAAGATATAGAACAGGTGAACAAGAAGCAAGTACAAATGAGAATGAAAAAAATTATTCATCTAATTCAGAAGTTACATCAGCACCTTTGCCACTAGCAAGAAATTACTCAAAATCTTCACTAAAGTTTGACTCTGTCACAGGGAGCATGTTAATCTTTGATCCTTGATCTTGGCACTCTTAAATTTTTTGAAAGTACCTTTGCCTAAGGCACAACACTTACGCTGTCTGACATAGCCCTTATGCAACGACAATAGAATATATTGGCTTTGCACAATTAAATACATAACAAACGACCTTTGAAAACATACAGTCAACAAGCCAAAGAAAAAAGTTCTTGAAATAATTTGGAGTTCTCATGGGCTATAAACCTAGCAATGCTACTATTTAAAAACTCAAATCAATGAACAACCCACAACTCCTCTAAAGTCCCAAGAGAAGAATGGCTTCTCATTCATAGGACAACTATGTGATTGGTATTGCCCCTTGGCAATTATGAAAACATCACTATGAATATATATTACGCAATTGGAATAGTATCACATTGATTTACGTTAATTTTATAAAAAGAATTTTACATAAAGTAACCACACCAACCAACCAACGGGAAACTTCCTGCACACAACTAACATTACTTATTAACTTACGAATAAATTATTACTAGCATAAAGGACTCACCAACTTCCATTTATTCACTAACACCCCTAACATTATTGACTAACATATAATATCTATTATTTAATATTTCCAATAGCATCCCTCTTGTACAAATAAGGATTTCTAAATACTACAAAACAAGCATCAAGAGGGACAACATTTTACCACAAATTCATCAATAAAAGCTCATTAATTCCAAACTTAATGTTGTATTGTTTGGTGATATGAATCTCCATTCCTTGCTTCACCCATCTCAAAAAATTTGGATGAGCATCACATGCCTCTAATCCAAGCTTCTCTACCAACTCTTAGGAAATAAAATTTGCTTAAGAACATTAATCAAAGAGTGCATCTATTTTTTCCATTTTTACTAGGATTTTGATATGAAATATCTTGATCAATTGATCCTTGCATTGACTGCTGCTACTTAAACATACCTTCTCTTTTAACTGAAGTGCAAGACACGTCCATTTCCAAATTCAATACTCTTTCTTCTTGATATTCTAATGTCTGGGGTATGTTTCCTTCTTGAGTCATTTCTCCTGTGATTTGACAGTTCTACCTCCTTAGGGAAAGTATCCTGCTAAATTAGTGTTAGCCTACCTTCACCTCTTGCCTCTGTCGATATGATGAGTGACATCAAATGCAACCTATAACACCACAATCTGAACTCCACTAACTACATTCAAACTTCAAAGCTTTGATAACAATATGATTTGTGATTAGACTGATTAACCAATGTTTGAATCATTAACATGAATAGTAGTCTTATGATTGAATTGTGTGATTCTGCGCACATTTTGGCAATATGCCCACACACACCAATTCATATAGTGACCATATTGCATGAAATACATGAAATGCTGAGAAACAAATGTGTCAACATGTAAAATAAACATATAAAACATACCCACAAGAGTAAACATCAAATATTTACCCTGGAGAAACCTATTATTGGAAAATAGTAGCAAGTGGGTGTCTCCAATCCATTAGCACTTGTGAATGCAAGTTTATAAACTCAGAAGGCTATAGTAGACAACAATCAACCCATTTTCCCTGGTCTGCAACTCACAAAGTTAGTTCTATACTACCATATTTCCACTGCACTCTGCAATACTGAACTCGAACACTAGATTATTGTTCAATTGCTCTTCAAGAGTCTCTTATGCAAAGCATACTGAAAGATTGATACAGATACCTCCAAACAATATACGAACCTAATAGATGGCATTCAAATTAGTCTATTTTCCAATGTGGATGATTGTTTTAGTTTCTGTCTTATTCAGGACAATTTGGGTCCTGAACAAATCCATTACTAGTTTTCTGGTGGTAATATCAGTTCTGCACAAACCTGTTCTTGTGTTTGGGTGTTTCTGTGACAGGTTCAATCATTTCTGAATCCATCATGTGTTAATTAGAATGGGTTCAGTCTAGCACAAGCCATGTCTAAGACCTACTTTTTCAAATAAAAATTCAAAACAGAATTTGCAGAAAACTTTGTTGGGCTTCTCTACTACTGCCTAGATACCTTGCACCTGTTTCAACACTTTATCGATACCCTTAAATTTTTTCCTTAGTCTAATATAAGTTTGAAGTAATCAAATTACATAAGGACGATTCTCTAAGGTTCATAAAAGCCTCTTAGAGTTATTACAGCAATACAGATAAAAAATGGTGAAGTAAATTGCATCACAGCTGGATCCAATTTGAATTATGTGTTCCAGCTAATTTTTCTTTGTGTGAATTGCATATATTATATCCCTGTTCTTTTTGGAAGAAATGTCATAAACTTCTAAGTGCAGTCTGTTAAAGTCAGATAATTTATTTAAATCTATGCATGCTTATCCTTTTCATGTCATTCATAAGCAATTAGTTTTACAATTGTTCAGAGTAGTATCCAAATGGTAAAAACCCCAAATATTTCTCATTCTTGTTTTTTTCCAATTCAGGAGCTTTTCATCAAACAGTCTTAATGGAACATTACCGCTAGAGCTTGGTAACCTGACTAAGTTGGAACAACTGTAAGTTTGATTTATTGTGCCTTGAAATTGCTACTTTTGAAATATAACAATGAACATGCTTAGTCTTCATAAAATTTGTGCATGCAGGGTTATTCTCTCAATATTTTCTTCTTTTTTTCAGTGCTTGGTTTTGTTTGCACATATTAAAATCACAATATTTTCTAGCACACTAGAATGCATCAAATTTTATCCTTCATTTGAGAAGGAATTCTATTGCCTAAGTTAGTCAAGTGTTGAAGATTAATAATACCATAGTAGATTTTCCTTTCTACAAATGTTCGACTTCACAATATGGTTTTAAAAATAAATCACATTCTTAATATTCTTCTGAACCTGAATATTTGAGAAAAGAACAAGGGAGGAACACAATTCAAATCAAGTCATAAATCATCGGAGGAATAACTTAAAACACATTCAACACATATGAAGCAAACCACCATAAATAAATTAAAACACAATGATTACAGGAAGAATAACTTATCTCCATTAAAATTCTTGGAGGAAATAATATACAACACTATCTTCTCCTCCTCTACCTTTGAATTTTCTAATGAAATATTTAGTCATAAAGATGCTATGAATACTGCCCTATTTTGTGTGCCCTTATTTTTGGATTTTTTTGGATTTCTCTATTCTCCTCGATCTCTTGAAAAAGAACACACATCTTAAGAAACAAGTGAGAGCCCTTTTCTTTCTCCTTATTTCCTTGTATAATGACTCCAAGATACTTCTCAAGTGCTTTATATGGTTCTTTGGAAGAGAACAAGAAAGATTATAACATATATCTGTTGCCATAATCTTATCAGTAATAGTAACGCTCCAGCATGGGAAGATCAAGCTTGTTCCAGATTAATAGCTCATTTTAAAAAAAATATAATATCCAATAACATTGTTCAGCCAAAGTGAGCAAAGTACTAAAAGGAATGCCCAAATAACCGATAATTTCATTTGGTTTTATGAGTTTCCATGTTTGGTTCAGCCATAGAGGTGGGTCGTTTTTCCCATTGAGCAATACTTCTATTTTTATTAAGTCATAATGGTTCCATCAATTTGATCAAAAGTATTGAAACATGTCATTGTACTTTAAATTGATTGCTGGGTAAGATCATGAATTAAAGCCAAGTCATTAGCAAAGGGAGCTGACTACTGTTGATGTGATTTTCGTGACCGCACCAACACAGAATAAAGTTTCCCAATGGATACTCTATTCTCTCTTGAACAAAGTCTCCTGCATGCTAAGATTGCAAGATAGATCATGCATTTAACTCCAAGGTTCCTTTATGCAATAGAATACCCTCAGTTGGCTCGATGTGTTTTGCTGGTATTTCAAGGGGACTTACACAATTGTTCGGTAGTTGACAGTAGACAGCGGATTAAGGGCTTTCATGTAATTTGGATGATTTGTCAGGTAAAGCGCAAATTTCCTAACGCTAACCAGAAATGAACTGAATTTAAAATGAGTGTAGGGCCTAAGAAGTTTATGTTATATCTAAGGATAGGACGTGGGATCAATCTCAACAGACTTCAACCAGACTCTGCTCTACCTCACGTTGGACAACTTACACAAAGTCGGTGCAATCTTCAAGGGAGTGGCAGGAGGTTTTCAAGTTACAGTTCAACATAAAGACACCATCAAGACGATGCATGTCAAGATGCGAACCACAACCGAAGTTAAGTTTGTAAAGTTTTCCAGTTGACCACACAAGGCAAACTTGCCGTTAGCAAGCTGCTAGTGGTATGGATTAAAAGAAGTTATCTTGATTAACTCCACAAGTCCACAACTAACATCTACTTGCATGAAAATGAAAACTACTCTACTTTACGCTACTTCAAGTTGCTACGTGAATTGGAAGGATGAAGAAGCCTCGACAACTACTCATAACAAAGAAGAAATCACCATCAATGAAAAATTCTTTTATTATAAAAGCATTTACGACAACTTCTTACAAAGTATTCAAAGGGAAGACTTTCCTTTTCAATCTAAACTATGCTATCAAACTATTCTACTTTCTATTCTATCAATTTCTTTCTATTCCTTCTTTGCCATTCTAACTAGATACAAATGAGGGGGGATGCCCCTTTTATAGTTGGCCAAGTCCAGTGGACGGCTCAGATTACAATCGGCTGGATGGCCCAGATTGTGCCACCTCAGCCCTAAACAAAATTCACCCTAAAAACCGCCACCAAGAGGAGTGGGGTAATAAATGAGCCATTAATGTTCATCATCTTTTAGAAGATTCCTGTTCACAGACGCGTTCACACTGCTTCAACTTTTTGGACTAGTACGGCAAGCATGTTCTCGATCTGAAACTTCAAGGTTGTAACTTCTTTCTCCTGCTCGAGAATGATTTTCCTCCTTGATGTTGTTCTTCAACTTCGAAGTACTTTACTTGGGTTTCCATTTTTTTTTCATCTTGAGCTTTGAAAACATTTCTTCTTTGCCACTTGGGTTGGGCACATACTAGGTCTCAACACTTAGCCATTTCTTGCAATTTTTCTTCCTTCGAGGTTGAAATGTAGTCTTGGAGTACTTGCTTTATCGCTTCAAATCCTCGTGCTCTGGCCTCGACGTTCAGCCTGCAAAACAGGCAAAAAGGAAGAGCATAAATTCACTTTACTCACTTGAGTTTCATGCTTTAACTTCCAAGGGTTCACTGTTTTTCTCTAGCCAACTTTGCTTTCTTCACGATTTTTCAACATCTGTAGGTTGGGGCATATAACACCCGTGCATCATATTTCAATGCCTTAGACAAATTTCATCATCTTTTAAAAGTGTTAGCTTCAACTGCTTCTTCACTTTTCCAACTGACGCTTCATCCAACTCTGGCTCGAGCAAAATGTTTCATCAGGAATTTGATCAAAAATTATCTATGTGCCCAACTTCAAATTCATCCGCCAAGGCGACATATTTCAGCATCTTTTTCCTTTCTTGCCTTAGAAATTTTTTCAAACTTTTACTTAGGAAATTCATTATTTAAGTGCCCATCAAATTCTCTGTCTTAAACACCTTGGTGAAGTGCAGAGGACTTTGAAATCCACTCCTTGTCGAAGATCTTCAATACCCAGAAGAAAATTTTCTTCAGAACTTGTCAGATTCATGGGTATACAACGAACGGGTTCATTTAATTTTTGAATTTTGAACCTTAGAAAAAATAATTCCTCATGAAATTTAATCCATTTTTTTATCCCCGTGAGTATTTTCTTGCTCTGACTTGAAAATTTCTTTATCAACCTTGTGAAGCTAGCACGTCTGACATATCCACTGCCAATCCATCCATGCCTGAACAAATTTCATCATCCTCTTGATTCTGGGCGTACTTTTCTTGCTTTGACACTTAGAAAATTTTCTAACTCATTTTCCTCAAGCTGGGCGCATTTGAGTCTTTCTCCTGCCATTAGCAAACACTTAGAATAATTTTCTCACCTCTTCTGTAGTATGGGCGCACTCCAAAGGTGGGACTTCCAATTTTGAAACACTTAGAAAAATTCTCAAGTCCCTTCACCTTTGATGGGCTCATTTAATAGGTTGAGCTTCAACTTTTGACCACTTTTCAAACTCCCACAAGTCAAGGGCGCATGTGGAGGGTGGAGCTTCCAATTACCAACACTTCAAATATTTCTGTAAGTTCCTCATGCAAAGCAAGATGCATTTGGACCCTTGAGGTTTCAATTTAAACACTTAGAAAAAATTTACTCTCCCCTCAACTTCTAGGCGCATATCATTGGTCAAGCTCCCACTTCTAATGACTTAGAAGAATTTTTTAGGCCCTTCCTTACCTTGGGCGCAAATAACCCCTTGTGTTTTCATTTTTAATGCCTTCACCAATTTTCCTGCCTCATCTTCAAGGTTGGGCGCATCTAGCATGTTAAGCTTTGAATTTCTACTCCTTAGAAGACTTTTGCTATTTTCATTCTTCAAGTGGGGCGCAAATAGGAGGGGTTGCTTTAAATTTGAATACCTTAGATTATTTCCAAGGCTTCCTCACTTCTTGGGCGCATACAAGGTGTCATGCTTCACATTTGAACACTTAGAAACTTTCAAGGCCCTCTCTTCATCTTGGGCGCATTTAGCCCCTCATGCTTTCAATTTTCATGCCTTGGTAGAATTTTCACTCCTCCAGTAGCTTGGCGCATTTGGGAGATGGTACTTCAAATTTGTAACACTTAGTGAACTTTTTACTCCATTCTCCACCCTAGGCACACTTCAATGGTCAAGCTTCAAGTTTTGAGGACTTAGTAAATTTTCACCTCCTTCTCCTCAGGCTAGGGCGCATCTGGGGTCATCTACTTCCATTTTAGTAGTCTTGAACAAATTTCAAGGCCTCCTCCTCATCTTGGGCGCATTTTCACGTCTACTTCCAATTGCAAGGACTTAGACAAATTTCCAAGTCATCTCACAAGCTAGGGCGCATTCAAGGGTGGCAGCTTAAAATTTTCAATACTTAGATTTTTTTTTCTCAACTCTCCTCCAAGCCTTAGGCGCATTTAGCCCTTGGAGCATCAAATTTAAAATACTTAGAAATTTTCCAGCTCACCCTCTTCTCCCTAAGGCGCATTTAGCTTGTGAGCTTCAAATTTCATTGCCTTAGAAAATTTTAAAGGCCCCAATCTTCCTCTTAAGGTGCATTAGAAGTATGAAGCTTCAAATTTGAAGTATTTAGAGGATTTTCATCAACCTTCAGCTTTAATGGCGTTTTTCACTGGCTGGACTTGAAAATTTATCAATTTTAGTGAATTGCTCATGCTAACCCTGGCTTGCCCTAATTTGCTATTTTTAGAAAGTTCTTCAAATTTTGCATTTTAAGCTGATTTTTGACTCCAAAGGGCCGGATTTCGCTTTGTTCTGAATCTTGGGATGTGTTTGTGCTGTTGATGCCTGATATCTGTCTGTACTTGCTATTTTTAGCAACTTACTAAAAATAGCAATTGCTCGGAATGAGTTCAAATTTCACATGCTGATTGCCTGATGAATGTTGATCGTGGCTGAATACTGCTCCTACTTGACTGCCATCTTCTGCCCTTGAATTTAGGAAACCCTAATTCCTTTGTACCAGCCTGCTAAAAATAGTAAGTGTTTGATTTTCCATCTTCTGCAACTTCGTTTGACTTAAAACTCGCGCCATGGGGTCCTCATTACTTGCTTGACCTGTTCATACCGATGCCTCGTGCTGACCTGCTATTTTTGGCATGTTTCTGGAGGTGGTTTACTATTTATAGTAACTGCTCGGTTTCATGACCTCCACAACTCCGTTTGACTTGAAATTCGAATGCCGTGCTCCTCATCGATAAACTTTCCCTTTCACACTGGCGCCTGCTGCTGGTTTACTATTTTTAGCCTGTTTCTGGAACGCCTTACTATAAATAGTAAGTGCTCTGTTTGTCTTCAAATTTTACCAACGGACTCCCTGGAAGATGTTGATCGTGATGGGATTCTTCAGTTTTCGGAAATTCTGGCGTTTGACCCCTCATTTTGGGTCTCGAAACTTGAAACCCTAATTCATCTTGCATGTGCCTCAAATGAGCTCCATTGAACTCCGTTTCTGTTGCATGTCACTGTGTTCGTGATTCTGAAGTGTTGGGCAGCTGCCGGAGTGTACTTGCTAAAAATAGTAAGTGGCTGAAAAAGTGATCAACTAGCTGCCAGATGATTTTGCATGTCTCACTGCTCGAGAGATCTTGAAAAACCCAGAAAAACCCAGAAAAATCATCAACATGCAAGCACTAGCTAAAAATAGAAAGTTTCTGAAGAGTGACCAGTGCTGCTTGCATGTTACACTGTTGCAAAGCTCTCGGAAAACCCAGAAAGATTATGTCAACATGCACTGAGAAAACTTGCATGCAAACCCTAATTACAGCCTCCAAAGGATGAACGTTGAAAGTTGTCCTGTCTTGCATGTTACATCACTGCGATGGTCTCGAAAAACCCACAAAGAAACCTCAGACATGCATCTGAAAATTCAACATGCAAACCCTAAAAATGGACCTCGAAGGCAGGACTGCTAAAATAGCAAGTTGTTCGTTTCTGCTCAAATTTTGCCAGTGATGAGTTCAAAGTGCTCAGAATGTAGTGCAGTTGTCAGAACGTGAAAATCTCGAGGAAACAAACCCCAAATTAACACTTACTAAAAATAGAGAATTGGCAGAATTCAGTGAAAATTCAGAGGGAGCCTGCCGGAAGCATACTGACTGCAACGTGAAGCTCAGATTCCAACTTATTCACTCCATTTGACTTTAAATTGATCAGAAAACTAAAACCCCAAAAATAGACCTAGCCAAAATTTCACGTTTAAGCTCACAGATGGGCACATCCCCGGAAAGGGAGACAGCAGAAGAGAGAGAGAGAGAGAGAGAAAACCAAAGCCAAAAAACGAGGAACAGAGCAAAAATTAGGGGGTCCCCATTTTGAATGGGGTGATGTGTGAAAAGGTCACAATAACTACCACTTGGCAACTAATCCTCTTTGCCCCTGAATTCTGGCTGCCTCCAATAAATACTGAAGAGAATCAATGGTGATAGCATATATAAAAAACTAATGAACATTCCAATTGGATGGAACATTGTAAATAAATAGGATCAATCATGCATTGACTAACTTGTGCATACCTCCCATTTTGATCGATTCATGACACATTTAAATAGGGCAATCCAACATTAGAGCACATATTTTTACAAAAATTCATAGGAAGATCACCAGGGCATAAAATAGTGCTAGTTGTTATTCTTCATGTTTGTCAAAGATTCTTCCAACCATTCAAGCTCTACCTCTCTAGACAAAAACACCTCTCATATCATTCTCACCTTACAAGGAACTTTCTTGATGAGATCCATGAAGCTGTTGCATAAAAGATCAATATTCATTTGATAGAAGCCTTAAAAAATCTCTAGAAGTGAAGCTCATTCTTTGAGAGATTACCATTATAATCTCAAAGCAAGGATTAATTGGGTTTTAAGCTTGCTTTAGATATTGGAGGTAAAATTTAGAGGGCACATCACATTATGAGTCCATTAAAGGAGCAACCTTATTTAGGCTTCTCTTTCCTGTACTCAAATTTCCAAAGTCAAGATTCTAAGTCACCAGTTGATCCCTGCTTTTTAGCATGGAAAGGATCCAACTTTGTTTGATTATTGAAGCTGAGACCAAAATTCTTGTTCTCCATTTTTGTGCTCTAGCAATTGTTCAATCCTAGCCTCAAAGAAACTTGGTAGTGTGCTGAATAACTTCCTCTCACAAAAGAATCTCTCTTCATCACTCATTGAAGGCACCAAATACCAAATTCTAGCAATAGGTCTCAATGGGTCTTTTGATTCAAGGAGGGATACATTTAACTCCTAAGAAGAATATTTTTCGACCTCATTATCATTACCAATTAGCAATCGAGTGGAAGAAGGAAAATGGTCAAAATGAATATGGGAAGAGTCAATGATAGTTGAGTGCTTTTTGCAAGATGAAAAATTCACCATAAGAGCTTGCATAGAATCTAATCCTGGCTTGTATCTGATTTTTCCTTACTTGGTGAGGAGACCAAGAATATTAAATAGATTCATTCAAACTCTTTTGCTCCCAATTAACATAAAAAATAGAAATTATTCTTTTGCAGTAGTTCCAAACTTATCATTATTTAGGCTAAAGGCTTGTTTCATGCCCCTTCCTGATGAGCACACACTTATACTAAGGGGAGGGGAGTGGGCGACAGTGAATCAGTATAAGGTAATCTTTTACTTTTTCAAATTAATATTCACAATTAGATCAATCACACAACATCAACAATCAAGAACACAAGATTTATGTGGAAACCCTTTCGGGAGAAAACCATAGAGAAAATGATTGTTTGGATCTACCATCCAAATCCTATAAGAAAAAATACTCTAAAAATCTTTGTAGGCACCAACCTACTGGAGACACCAATCCTCACCGCTAAGCACCAACTCAACAAGAGGCATCAATCTTTTCTACTGAGAGGCACCAACCTCCAGCTCTCTTCTAATGACAGGAACCAACCTCCAAATAAACAAAACATTTTCCTTCTTAAATATATCTGCTTCAAAGGAGAAAGATCATTCAAATCTCCTTAGACAAAATCTGCTTAAATATTCTTCATAAATTTGCTCAAATATCCTTCATAGTGAAATGGTGGAAAAGTGGATACTCTAGGATTTGATCCTAGGGTTTAGGCACCTTTCCTTATTTCATTGTAGTATGTGAGTTTATGATGGGGGTTTGATGGATTTGGACAAGATATAAGATTGACTTGCAACCTAAAAGGTGAGTCAACTTGCCCTTGACCAAATCTGAAATAAAATTGGAAATGAAATGCAATGATTCAACTAGCCTAATGAGGCAAATGATAGTTCTGATGCAAAAACAACAAACACAGAAATTCAGACAAATTCAGACTACAAAAATTAACTGAGTAAAGTATTGTGCACATGTGATATGAATCTAAAACTGATTTTTGAGGACTAGGTCACCCTAGGCAACTATGTCCCAGTACAAGAATCATGAATTTGATTTCATAGTCCTCTAATGCCAGATCTGAGCCTTTTGTTTCCACTTGTCGCATTGTTGGATCATTGTCGGATATTGCTGTAATTGAGTTTCCGTTTGTTGTCAAAGTGTAGGTTTTGATTGCAACAATGAATAATTGACCTTCAAACTTCTCCCAATCTTCTTTAGATATGAAACTTGCCCATTCAAAGAGAGAAGAGAGGTTGTACCATTTAGGGGCTTGCCTTAGTCAAACACAATGTCAGTGTTTCCACTTCCACAATGGCAATTTCAATGGAAGGATAAAGATAAATGATAATGGAATGATGAATCAACAATGGACTGCAACTCACCACCCAAAAATGGCTTCCTTGAGGGGCTGAAGTCATACAAGATCTCCTCAAGGCTTGATTGTTGTTGGTTTGATTTGCTTGAAGACCCACAAGGGTGAGATCTCACAAACAATATGAAGAAACTCACATACACTTTGACATGATGCTTGGATCTTGAATTGTTGTAATAAATCTTCTAATGGCTTCTCTTGACTTGCTTGATAATGCTCTTAAAAATGCTTGATCATAAATTGCTCAATTCTCCTTGTTCTTGCTAGTTAGTTTTTGAATGATGCAATAACTAAGTATTTATATGCAATTGCTCTAATTTCCTGAAAATTAAATCCTAACAGTAGACTATGGACAATTGAAATTCAAATAATAAAATGCCGACACCAACATATTCAAATTTGGAGCCCAAATATGGGGAATAAGTCGCCCTAGGCGACTGTGTCCCAACCCTATTTTGCGGGATTTAAGGTGTCGAGAGCAAAATATTAAATAAATGCCTTTGTATTCCACTTGCAATTTGTCGGTAAATGTTAAAATGCGCCACGAAATGCAAAATTTAGGAAATTAGGTGTACAATTAGGTCCATGCACTTAGGGGGGAGCAAAACATAGTGTGAAATTGTCAATGGCGAAAATTTACGACACTACAGATAGATCTGCTCAAATATGCCTCATAAATCTGCTCAAATATGCTTCATAAGTCTGCTGAAATATGCTTCATAAATCTGCTTAAATGTGCTTCATAAATATGCTTGTATGGGAAAGATATTGCATTAAATTCTTGCTTTCTAACTTCCATTCAATCTTGTATTTTTACCTTACCAATGTGCCTCTTCACCCAAGAGGGGCGACTCCTCTAAGAGAGGTGACTTTCTCCAAGAGAGGTCAGCCTGATTTAGAACTGATTTAATTTATTTTATATCCCCAATAGGGGTGATACATGAAAGGTGATGTCTCTTCTTTCAAAGTGGCACTGAACAAGACATGGGCCGGCCATATAAAAATGATAATAATTTTCTTTTAAACCAGCACTACCTCAATGGGGTTGGCCCCATAAAATGATAATAATTTAATTTAATTTAAGTGCTGCCTTGATGGGGTCGGCCTCACAAAGTGATCATAAACTTGCCTTTTGTTCATCATTAATTCATACTTTAAATGCCTTGACATGGTGCGACCTTGATCTAAAAATTCCAATCTGTTTTTGGCAAATAATATAATTACAATTAGTGGCCTTTGACCTTTGGCAGTGATTTCTAGGACATCAATTATGCTTTGACATCAATGACAATTAGTCCAACACTTCCAACCTTGTCGCCATCCTACTCCGCCATATTAAATCCATTGCGTATGACCCACTTAACAATGAGGAGTGTGTGGGCATTCACCATGATACTAGATTTCTATCAATTGAGTCATTGGGCACATACATAAAGGTTTTTAAACTAGTTTTGACTATAGTCTAAGTTATCAAATTGGATATGGTACACTAGTATTGCATATATATTTTGGGGGGCTGGCTATATTTGTACCCAAAAATTATATGTATATATTCACAGCCTCAAAATAAAAAACTAAGTTTAGAATACCATATATTATGCATATGCTAAAGAAAACTACCATAAATATTAGAAGTTTGAAATATAGCATACTATTGTATTAAAAATCTCTAATATCTATACATAAAACTAAAATTTTATAATATATAATTTATAAATAGCTATTCATAAAGCTGAAGTACAAAATATATAATAATATTTATAGAGCTAAAATATTATAAAGGGCATCGTAATATGTCTAGGAAAATATAAAAAGTTGTTTCCTTTAGAGTTAATATTATCATAAACACGGTAAAGAAAAGTTGTAACAATAGCATCATAATATAAAGGACTCTGTAACATAACTTGATATTATATTTACAGCAAGACTCACAAAGACTAAATATATGTACACATGGTTTTTTAACACCTAATATGTCTATATTGCTTGTTTATTACGCTATACTGTTCTGTTATTATTGTCTATTCTAGATAAGAAACTTATGATTTACATGGAGGAAGCGACTGTTCAGCTTGTAGATCAAAACTGCATCTTTCTTCTGGAAATTGAAAAAATAGAAAGCTCCAACATGCCACTTAGACAATGTTCTGATATGGTTTATCGGGAATTGATTGGTAGAAAGAAAAATTACTCCAATGCAAGCCGTTCCTCTCTAATATCTGCTCAAGCTCTTATTCACTATTTTTTTCTGCCCCATCAAATCAAATATTAAAACTTCTTGTTCTCAAAAAGATTTGGCTAACACTTAATCTTTAGTTCAATAATACTATGGATGTGGTGATGATGATACAAAGGATGGGCAATTTTTCATTTGGCCCATAGATATTCTTGAAATCCACATAATTTTCAAAATTCATGTCCAAGTGTGTAATGTCCCCATTTGTAGCACTACACTTTCCATTGACTGTTAGCCTATCCCTGGATGCTTGTAGGCCAGTCAGATGCCGAATTAGGGTTTCCAGCTGTTTGGAGGTCTCTTTTGTGGATTTAGGGGTTTGCATGTTGGAGTTTTGCAGTTTGGTTTATGGATTCTTTTTGGGTTTTTAGAAGCTTCAGAGAGATATGACATACATTTAATTTAAGTGACATGCGTTTCAATCAGGAGTTTGCATGCAGGATTGGTTTCTAGATTCTTTTTGGGTTTTCAGAGAGCTTCGCAATGGTATGACGTGCATATGCATCTGACAACCTTTTCTGGACTTATTATTTTTAGTAAGTTGCAACGGCTGCCTGGTTTATGCTCAGAATGCATTTGGAGTTGTTGGCATTACAATTTGCACCTTTGGAGTGTGTATTGGCAATGGATAGCTATGCATAGTGCATAATGACTGATCTTCAAATTAGGAGGGAAGCTCCCTCTTGTGCTGATATGCATGAAAAAGTAAATGATCTAAATCCTATTTTTTGACTCAGCTGGAAGAGGCACAAGGTTCAAAAACCAAACACATTGCAGCTAAGGATTTTCTCTGGTTTTGTAGATCTTTAACTACAACTAGGAAAACGCTAAACTATCCTATTCCCTCTAGATAAAAAAAGCAAGAGGAATTAGGAGCAGGGAATTGGTATATGATAAACGTTATCACAGGATTCCCAAGGAGGTAAAATACTCTATCCGAGGTGTAGGCTGTAATAAAGGTTATTGAGAACAACAACAAACGGTAAACTAGTTTCCAGGATTCCCAAGGAGGTAAAATACTCTATCTGACGTGTAGGCTGAAAGTAGGTTACTGAAAACAAACATTAAATGGTAAGCTTGACTACAGGATTCCCAAGGAGGCAAAATACTCTATTTGAGGTGTAGGCTGGAAACAAGATTACTAGGAACAACATCGAACGATAAACTCCATCTCTAAATTTCCAAAGAGGTAAAAGACTCTATCCGAGGCATAGATATGAAACAAAGCTTATTAATCAAAACATGAAATAATAACCAGAACAACAAATTGTATATTGAGACAGGCACACAATAAACAATTAGACTAGCAATTATGTTTAACTAAGTGAATAGATACAAAATAGCAATACTATAGGTAAGGTTGCTCAGCATGTATGCTATTACGTGCAAAAGTTAATTACAAATGAGCATGAATGCTTTTATTTATAGAAATCAAAAGTGTAGGTAACCCTAAAATCACCTTGAGTCAACAATCAGTCTTGCAAGCATGCAAGAGTTTATTGCTAAACCTAAATAAATGAAACTATACAATTAACTGAAACAAGACTAAACTAAACTGGACATGTGCAATATGCAAGTCCTTATTGAAATAAAAGTTAATTGATAACTAACATTAGTTAACTGATCCTAACTGAAAGCCCGACCTCCTCCAAAGATATCTTCGAGGATGAGATAAACATGCATAAAATCAGCAATTAGAACTCAAGATTGATGTTGAGTTTAATTGCTGCTTTTGACTCTATACTCGGGAATAATTGCAGGATCCAACTGACTGTCTACTCCAAGCCATCACAGGCTATCATCTCGTCTAGGAAGCTGTCAACTGTTTCATCTTCTGACACTTTGATGCTATCCACGATGATAACTTGCCTATTCAACTCCTTCTCACCATTTTTGATCACCCTGTGACATTCTCTGACCTCTTCAGTTGCCTTGTTGAAACTAGTTGTCATTATTGAGAAGTGATCCAACTTGGGTGCCACAGGATCTCCATCTAGATTATCATGAACAAGCTTCTCAAACTTGGCCTGCATTGCATCAAGTTCAGCATATGTACCATCCTCAAGAAGATAATGGCACGAGATCTGAGTGACAAACCCACTGATAAGTTCGAGATCTCCAACAACATCCTCTTTGAGTGCGTCCATCCTTGTAGAGATTCTCATATGTTTCCACTTTGAAGAGATGTTCTCTCCAAGCGAAAACCTTCCTTTTATCCTCATCTGCTACAATGGCGTCGTATGCAACTGCTAACTGAGAAATCAGGATCCAGTCTTTTGGCTTGCCCTCTGCTATGGATAATTCAAGTTGATGAATTCCCTCACGAAGATCATATGCCTGGCGCCTCAACTGATATAACTCTATGAGAAGGTATCGGCCTGCAACAATGAAATATTCAACCTAGTTGTCCAAAAGTTTTCCACGATTGACTAATCGATCTAACTTCTATTGTTTTGCAGGTGTCCGTTGAAGGTGTGGAAGACTAGGTGCTCTGCTTGAGTTTCCATGAACGAGATCAGAAATATACTGCCGAAGTTGCTTGATTTCAGCCTTGAGGGCTGCCTTATCTTCTCCGCCCTTCATGACATGCTCTTCAAGATTACTTGCGACAACCTTGAAGAGGCTCACGTCTGTTTGCCGAGTGCTCTTGCCAAGATTAGCTTTGATGAAGGTGAAATCACCAACTTCAACTTCATCCAGGCTCTTACCCTCTGGCGATGTAGCAACTTCAATGATGATCTCTTCTTCAGGAGTTTTTTCTATATGTACTTGCTTCTTGATCTTCTTGTTTGACCTATCCTGATAAGGATCATCAAACTTAGATAAATCAAGTTGATATGAAGGTTGTTGCCTCTGTCTTCCCAAAGACCTCTTGAGCCAACATGAATGAGCACTGTATCTTCTCGAGGAGAGACTGCTGTTGCTGTATCGACCTCTAATGGATCAACTAGAGCCGAAGCTTCCCAAACTGGTGATTCAAGCTCTGAGTCAATATCAATGGGAGGTGATTGTGGTGAAAATGGTGAACCAGGAGGTGAAGAATCTGTTTCAACTTGTATCACTGTCTCCATCGGAACTTCCGGTGCCTACTCGACCTACTTCTGCTTTCGTTTGCCAGTGTTTCTTCCCTTTGTGTTCCCACTAACTCTAACACCTTCAGGTGGCTTCAAGATAACCTTAACTCGAGGTATCGACCTTGAGGTAGAAGGTAGTGAAGAAAACCCTATTCGTGGCTCTGTAACTAGAACTGTCCTTTTCCTTCTCTTGCTATCCAAGAAGTGCATGCTAGTTTTGATAATTGCTCTTGACAAGTCCTCAATTGAAGTACTCTCCCTGGCATACCAATCAAGTTGGCGAAGTAGCTGGTCAGCAACTTGATCTTTGACGAACGTGCTGAGTAACACCTCTTTGTCATCATCTAACAAACCCTCAACATCTTCTGATAGGAAATCAACAAGCTAAGAAATAGTAAGTTTGCAGTAATGACGTCCACGCACTTCAAATTCATCTTCGCAGTTGGCCCAAAAGCCCTCAAGTGTTGGCTTGTGCGAATTACTTCGCTCCAACTGAGCTGCATGATGACCCAAAGGATCATAAGAACGCCTCTCAATGAGATACTTGAGGTGGAGTTTCTTTAACTCGTTTGTCATTAACTTGCAATCAACGACAGTCTTGCAATTGTAAATATCCCATCCAAAAGGAAAGGTGAATGCTGTCTTATGGCTATTGCGAAGAAAAGAATGAACCTCTTGAGCTTGTCTCAAAAACTTCATGAATAGAACTGTTATCACTTGGATTTTGCACCCTGTTGAACCTGATGTTCAACACCTCAGTGTAACATGGGAAGACCTCTAAAGATGTGGGTTTCTTGTAAACAGAGGTCAATCTCCGGAGAAAGCCGGCTTCCTATGGTGTCACCTAACTACTGATCTTGTAAGGAAAAGGGAGAAGGAGAATACATAAAAATGAAAATTAAATCCTATGGTGATACACCTAAATGACAAGAACAATGAGACACTCAAGTTACATTTGAATATTGATGATGGATATGGTACTGCACAACAAGCTTCTGTAGATTATGCATAAGTATTGCACAAACAGGTTTGACATGCACACACTTTCAAGAAGGAAAAATAGATTTTCACAAATTGAAAGCTCATGTGCAATTAAGTAAACACAGTTTGTAACCTACATAATACTACTTTTGCAATGAAAGGCATGCTATATGAGACAAAGCTATAAGGAAAAGAAAGATTTCACGAAGTAGCTTGATCAATCACTTGAAAATGCACAATATTTTGCAAGAACCTGAAAGTAGATTGAACCATCAATGGGAACCAAGGTAAATTTTATGTATCATGCTCCAAAATGAGTTACAGAAGTTTGTTAATCTAAGAAAGGACTGTGAAAGTCACAGACTTCAGAAAAGCATTAGGAGAACTTCTTTACAAAGAGGCAAAAATGCCTTATATACAAAAAGATGTCGGCCCCTAGGGCTTACAAAATATCAGCCTTCGGAAAGATCTGCCCCTTAGATCTTTTTTATGAAATTAATGCTGCATCCCTGTTGTCCATGTCGGTGTGAAAGATCGCCCTCCAGGAATGGCCTCCAGATCTTATGTAATACTTGCATTTACTGGCCTCGTGTCTATATTCAAACCTCCTTGAAGGGCCGCTTTGAATGCTCTAAAGCATTATCATTAATGCCGATCCCCTCTTCAGTTGACATCCCCGTTGTCCCTGCGGTCTCCGCCTTTCTGTTTACCAACGACACCTCCTGGATATTGAATTGATTCATTGCTTTATTTTCAGAGCAGATCCACGTTGATTATGTTCCGTTGATCTTCCTGACAAGGGTCAAACTGCCACGACTCTCCTGGAGCTTCCTCCGATTGGTCGAACAGATGCTACATGGACTCGCCAGACGGTCAAAGGTTGTTCAGACGAAATCGCATGTCGGTGAGACACTAATTGTGTCTCGTCAATGCGATTAGACCTTGCAGCAGCATTCGGCAAGACATACGATGGTCGGCAAGACCTCATAGCGAGCTCCTTTCCTTTCCCCAAGTTCACTTCATTTCGGTAAGACCCTATCGGGTCGGCGAGACATCTTGCCGACACCATCTTGTTTCGGCGGGAGCCTACCTTCCTGTTCACAACGGTCGGCGAGACTATCGAGTTGGGGAGACTTCTTCCCGACCTCAAAATATTATACCGAAGGCACCCCCCTGTCGGCAGGACCTTCGTCATTCGGCCATACCTCATACTGAAGGCAATATCTCTCAGCGAGACTACCCTCGTTCGCCGAGACATCATGTCGAGCTCTTTACATTACACCGAAGGCACAAAACATGTCGGCGTGACTAACAACCATCGGCGAGACATCCTGTCGATAGCACCTCCTTTCACCGAGCTCTGTTCATTTCGCTGAAACATCTCCCCGAGCTCCTGCTTGTTCGGCAAGACCCTCGGCTTTCGGCGAAACCTTTTGTCAAACTTCTTTCCTTCGTCGATGCTGCTTCACTTCGGCAAGACCTCACCCCGTCGGTGAGACTTTATGGTGAACGGCAAGAGTCTTATCGATGTCCCTTTCTATTTTGGCAAGACTATCAGCGGTCGACAAGACCTTACACCGAGCGCCAAACATTACATCAAGCCCTTTTGTTTCGGTGAGACCACCCTCGGTCGGAGAGACATCATAGCGAAGGCACAAGCTTTCGCTGAGACCTTCAACGGTCGTCGAGACTTCACCATGTTGGCAAGACCATATAGCGATGATGCCTCCTTTCCCCGAGACCACATGCAGTCGGAGAGACACATGAAGATTCATGGCGACCCGAATGTCCTGGCGACGGGTGTATTAAACCAAGTAGAACGCACTGCCAGTTAGCAAGACAACAGGAGGGTCTTGCCGACTTTCTTCTCTGATGAGTTTTTTCGCCAAAATTGACTAAGGCGAGGCTTTCCAATAGACTTCCCTGTTAGATAAGGACCTTCCCAATGAAATCCGAGCACCTGCACGCTGGGCTCAACCCTTATGGGAGCCACATTTAATCCACGTGTGAATTTGAAACATAATTTTCCCTGATTGAGCTCGTAGGTGAAAATTGGGTAACAAGAACCTTGTCTGACGGGTACCTCGGTAGCATTAAAAGTTCTCTAGTGTAGCCATACACTCGAATATATGTGAAAGTGGGGAATTGAATGAACCAATCCGCCCAACTCTCCATTACTGATTTTGCCTCTGGTGAAATCCTGATGTGCATCTCATTATCAAGGTCTCTGATTGTCTTCATTAGGAAGTGATCATTCATCGCTTTGAGATCCTACTCAGCCTTTGAGAACTCCAATTGTGAGTAATATTCGTGAACATGCTGAACGCCAAGAGTCCCATTTGTCTTCAAATGTCTAAAATTGCCTTGAAACACAATTAAGTAGACTAGGAAAGAAACCATGTGAAACTCGTGGATTTTAAGGAATCCTGTGATTTGCTGGTGAAGACACTCACTGATTAACATGGCCCAATCAAAGTGTTCCTTATTGTCGATAATTTGGGAAGTGACATAGAACATCCACGGTTGGAAAATATTAGCTTCCTCCTGACCTGTAACCCGGTTGAGCAAAGTTATCAAGATAACAATTTCATCCTTGAACTCCCTACACCCAACCTTCTTTGGCATGTTGGTCTTATGTACTTTTAACCATCTTTGAGCAACCTTTCTTTAAGATCTTTCTTTGTCTCCGTACCTGTTGTACTCAAACCAAATTTTTTTTGCCTCACTAAGGCATTTTGCTTAATATAGTCTTAACCTTGTTAAAGTGATGTCAGAAGGTCATTTTTGGGCTTTTCAAATATGGGGCTTGTGTCAGTTTCATGTCAAACTGTTACTGAGGAATTTTAAGGAAAATGAAAATCTAAAGGAAAATTGTAAAATTTTTCTAACTCTGGAGAGGGGAGCACATTTTTAAAAAGGTTCCCTATCTTTTAGGGGCTCAGATCTTGTTTTTAAGGTTTGTCACCTCCAGGAGAAATTTCTCCGGTATCATGTCATCTTTGCAACGAGCTATCAAGCCTGTCAAATGAACCTGTTTTGTTCGAGTTACGGAAGATATAGCGGAAAACGAGAGGAACGACAAAATTGGCTGACACTGGAGAAAAGAGCAGCTTTTGAGAAAGGCGCCCATCTTTTTGAAGTGTCAAATGAAGTTTTTTGACTAAATGGCACCTGAGATGTTTGTCTCATATTTGCTCAGGCTTCGCGATGCATCCATCAGTGGGTGAATCTGAGTTGTTGGATTGCTGAGCGGAGGTCAAACATGGGGTTAAATCTTGGTCAAAATGTTAAGGAAAAAGCCAAAGAGCACATTTTCAAAAAGGCACTTGAGCTTTTGAAGACTTTAATACCTTTGTGATCTCAGATATTCAGCTTGTTCGTGTTACATTCAACTATCCGTTGCCTATCTCCGTCAGATAAGAAGACGACTCAGCAGTCTGTAGTTGGAGTTTTAGTGTTATTTTGGTCAGTTCTAGAAATGGCCATCTCTGAAGGAAAAAGAGCACCTTTTCAAAAATGCGCCCTTGATTTTCACCCCTTAGATGATGTTTTCTGAAGAAATGTGCCTTTGCAGCTGTTGTGTGTGATGAACTCAGCTCCGCAGTGAACCAGTTGTCTAGTCTTGAAACTTTGTCAATCAGGAGTTATGGAGGATTCATTTTTCCCTTCGTACGAGATGAAGATGGAGAAAATTTGACCAACACTGAGAAAAAGAGCACCTTTTGAAAAGGGTGCTTGGATTTTTGAGCCTTCAGATCTTAGTTTGATGGTATTCAGTCTCAAGGAGTCTTTTGATTAGTTTTTGTCTTGCTCTGCAATGCACCTGTCAGCCAGTTAATCGTCGAGGTTAGTCAGCCAGTGTCAGGGATTGAACAGAGTTTCCGGAAGAGGTTCAAATTTCAGTTTTCGTGAAAAATGGCTAAGTTTGGAGAAAAACGCCAAAAGTCAAAGGTGATTTTTCAAACTTAAAAACCACATGTGCGCTTAAAAGAAGAATTTTGAATATTATTAAATATTTGAATTTTGACTTTCAATTCAACTGAAAGATTTCTGGGTTGTCATCTCCAGTTAACATTTTGGCATGTTGAGTGCTCTTTCAGTTCTGCATGTTGAGTTAACTGACTTTGCATGTTAAGTTACTGTTTTGCATGTCCACTTGACTGAAGTGCATGTCAAAAGTCAACTTGAGTCTTAATGCATGGTGCATTTTTGAGTTTTGTGAAGTTTTTGTGAAGTTGGCGCTTCATTATGGATTTTAACTTCAGTCTCTAAAGGTAACGCCATAGGTAGGATTTCGAACTAAAGTTCCTAAAGCGTGGATTTTAAGTTCTCAAAAATGGCGACCTTAATATGGACTTGTCAACTAGAGTTTGATATGCATGATGCTTTAAATGGATTTTCAATTGAGGTCTTAAGATGGTGACTTTTAGTCTTAAAGCATGGCGTCCTATTTAGGGCATTTTAATCTTCAGTTAACTGTTTTGAGAGCCAATCATTGGCTAGGTGTGGATTTTTGAGGTCCATTTATAATTCAAGCGCCATTTTTAGCTTGCATGCATTTGTTACAAATTTTAGTGATGAAAGTCTATTTATTCAGACTTAGGTGTCCATTATTCTTCATCCCAAGCTTAGAGAAATACTTTTTTCTTGAGCAAACAGTGATTTGAAGGTGCTACAGGTGTCATATTTCAGCATTCTTTGTAGCAACAGATTCAGTTTGTTTAGAAGAAGAATATTCCAAACTTTATTTTCAGTTTGCATGCAGGTTTCATCGAGTTCAAAACAAAGATAGGCGAATTCTACAGAAGTAGAGAAAATAAAACCTTCTTTCTTCTGTCTTATTTCTTCTATTTCTCATTTTAGGTACTTTCTACGCATGCGAAAGAAATTCAGCATATTTTTTAGAGTTTGATCATCTGGGTTCACATACTTCAGTATTTGCAGCAAAACCCATGTCTTAGATTTTTTCGAGAAAATTGCCCCGTAGCCTTCATTCTGAAGCTCTGTACTTTTTTCCGAGAATCTCTTTGCATGTGGGCCTAAAACACATTTTTTTGAGAATTGAGCTATCTGGGTTGTCTTAGAATTTGATTATGCACAAAACCCATGTTTCAGAAAAATTTCAAAGATTTTTCCCGTCATAGGCTATTTTTAGCCTCATTCAGAGATTTTCAGCCTTTCTAGAAAGTTGTCCGAGCATATTCGACTTTACAGTCAAAAGTCTTCATTTTCAAAATGCAGTTCAATCTCATTGAGTATAGAACCAAATCAGTTCTTATACATGATTTTTTCAAAACTTTAGACACAGACTTAAGTCATGTTTATCCAGTGGTTAACCTGAGCAGTTTGGAGGGTGTGAGCAGCAATTCATTGAGAAATCTTGAACGTTCCGGGTTGCTGGCAGCGGCATCTATTCCTGTCACCACTTTTGATCTCGAGTTTGTTCTTGCTTGCATTAAACATTATGACTCATCTTCATCACAAATCAGATCAGCTGATGGGAGGGTTATCTGCAGTCTTAAGCCGAAGGATGTAGAGAAGTGTTTTTCTATTCCTTCTTGTTCAGATAATTTCACTGTGGTTATTGAGGCCTATGAGAAGATATGCGATGAAGATCAAGAACGTTCACAGAGAAAGGTGGCTCAGAGATGGTTGAAGGTTCAGAAGACTAACATGCCTAAAAAGGTTGGTCGTGGTGAGTTCAAGGATGAAGTTGCTGTTTTGATAACTCTACTTAATCGAGTTATAGGTCAAGAAGATGCTAGCACTTTTGGACCATGGATGTTTTACCTTATTTCCAGGATCCTTGATGGCACAAACATTTTCACTAGGTTATGTTGATCAGCGATTGCTTGCATCAGTAGATTTATGATTTTCTTAGGTTTCATGAGTTTCATATGTTGTCTTACTTGGTCTACTTAGTTGCATTTCAAGGCAGCTATAGACACCTTAAAACCAACGGGACTCTTGGTGTTCAGCGTGTCTACGAATACTATTCTCAATTGGAATTTTCTAAAGCTGAACAAGATTTCCGAGCTAGTGAATGATCACTTTTCCATGAGGACAGTCAGAGATCTTGACAATGAAATGCACATTCGGATTTCTGCAGAAGCAAAATCAGCAATGGAGACTTGGGTGGATTGGTCTATCCAATTCCCTACTTTCACGTACATCTGGGTTTATGGATATGTTGGAGAGCCCCTGATGTTGCCGAGGTATTCTTCAGACAAGATCATCTTCATGGAGTTTCTCAGACAGATGCAACACATTCATTCTTTTCTTCGCAATCGTCATAAGTTTGTAGCTACTTTTCCGTTCAGATTGGGCATTTTCACATGCAGAATTGCGGCAAATGCCAAGCATATGTCAACTGAGATGGAAAGATTCAAACTCAAAACTCATACTGAGAGGCGTTCCTATGATCCTTTGGGTCACTATGCAGCCAGGTTAGAGCAAGGGATTGCACATAAGCTAGCACTTGAAGATTTCTGGGCTAATTATTGTTGGTTGAAAATTGTTTTTCTTGTGAAAGCATACAAAATTGTGGTTTCAACCACAACATGTGAGATTAAACTCTCCTAATTAAGGGAAGGCTCCCCCTTTAACTAAACAAAACTAAAATGGGTAGGACAACAATCGTTCCTCTTATTTCAGGAAAGATTATATTTTTTTCTCTTCACAGAAAAGAAATAGCAAATGTCAATAAAACTTATTACAGCAGCTATGCAGTGAAATCAAGAAAGAGGAAATAAAGTTTCCTGAAAGCACAAAGACTTCCGTCACTTCCTCCGGGACGGGAAAACAACCAACAAGCGCAAAGTCTCGAGGAATGAGATCCTATCTACCCTTTTTAAAATGATTACTTAATGAAAATATACAACATAAAACAGCACAAAGTCTGTAACTATGATATATCTATTAACTACTCTAAATGAGAACCACTACGAGCACAAAGTCTTGCAATTCTTCTCAATTTTTAATACTAACTTTAAATTCAACCTTCAACATTTACAACACAAAGACTGCAGATATTTAAATTGAATCTCTCTTTAGCAATATTCCACAATTTTCAAGTAGTCACAAAATAATGCTCCAAAATGACATAAGAATACAAAGGATGCAAAGTAGGGTTTCAACTCAAAGTTTGAAATTCCAACTCCTTGATATTACTTGAAAACTCACAATTAATAACTATAAAGCTCAAAGTCTTTATGAGTACAAAATTCTGCAGAGATTTCTTGCTTGCTAAAAAGATATGTTTACAAAGGACCCTCTCAAGTATTTATAGGAGAGAGGTCATGAGAAAAAGGTGGGAGGATCCCAACTAACTTGAAAAATTCTCTCAACCACCAACTACTTGTAATTGACTTATTCCAAATTACAAGTCCTATTGTAATTTGACTTGTAATTAGATTACATGTAATTATAATTTACAAAACTGCAAGTGAAAGAAACACTTGCGATTACAAAATTTGTTTTTACATGTAATTTGTCGAAAACAAAATGCATAAAGATAAAACATTTTATTCTATATCAATCCTAGCTTTGAAAGATTGAAATCTGCTGATAATTTCTTGCAACTCAGTTGGATCGGGACCTAATGTGTTCTTGGCAACTACAACAGTCTTCAAAATTACATCAAAATATCTTATGGCTGCTTCTTTATGCTCTTCATAAACAGTTTGCATTTTATCGAGGATTATTCGATGATTAACAAACTTGTGAATCGAATCCATAGTAAACTGTTCTGATTCTAGCTCTTGACGAAGATTTGTTTCTATTTCTGTAGTGACCATATTAGCTGCAAGTAATTCTCCTTCATGATTTAATATTCTACAAGGGATTTTCTCAAAGCTAGAAAGGATGTCTTGCTGAACTTCATCACTCATTTCTAATGTAGCTTGGATATCTTTGATGAGATTTTGAATAACCAATGATTTATTTGTCATGAGTTCTTCAAATTCTATGTATTTTTCTCTGTTTGGTAGGATTGAATTGCTGCATAGAATTTGTAGCTTGACTTGATCCATCTCATGCCAAATTTTCAGATCTTTTTCAAGTGAATCTAAACTTTGCTTGAAAGCTTCCAAAGTCTGACTCATTTTTATTTTTGCTATTCTGATATTATTCAGAATTTGCCATGTCTTTTCAATCATGGGAATGCTTTGATTAATCAGCTGAGCTGCCCAAGAATCAACTACTTTGGCTTTTTGCACAATTTTCTCCAATTGCTTAACGAATTGTTCAGAAGTTAAAGAAGTTAAGGGATTAACTTGTTCTGAAGAGTTGGCAATCTTCTGAATTACTGAGACAAGTTGTGCATTTTCCTCTTTCAGTTTCTCCTTCTTCGCCAAAAGTTCATTGTAACTATGGGTCAAGACAGTTACTGAGTTTTGAGCGTCTTGCATCATACCAGCATGTGTTTGCTTACCTAAATCCACTCTTGTGAATTTATAATCAGATACCTGCAACTCTTTTGGTGACTTGTTTGCAAGGGGCTCAGCTATCTCTACATACTTCATTTTGTTGCTATCCACAACTACCCGTGAAACGGTTTTAGCCTTCTTTGCAACTTTTGGCTTTGATCTCTTCAACTGCTGGAAATCAAATACATCTGGAGAGATTGCTTGTTCTTTCTCTTTAGAGTGACTAAACTCAACCATGGAGGAAGATTCAATGTGTCTACATTTGAAACAACAATCGTATTTGAAATAGCAATAGATTCATTTTGAGTCACGGTTGTTACTCTTGGAGATGTCTCAGTTTGAATCGCAACAAAAGCTTGACTGGATGGCACATTGTGATCAGCATTAGCCATGAAGCAATCAAAGCTTGCAGCAGATGTATCAATTTCTGTAAGTGTTATCTGTGATGTGTTTGGATACATTGAATTAGTATCAAAAATATTCTCTAGATTATCATGTATGTTTTCTATAGAAGTAGTCACCGTTGATGAAGTTGATGTATGAAGAGCAACTTCTATAGGAGGAATGTAAACCGTTGAAAAGGAATCAATATCACTATCAAATTGAGACAACGGAGACATTATTGATACTGGTGCAGCATCAATATGAGGAAACATTATACTTAGAGTAGTAGGAGATTGAAGAACTCCTTCTTGCTGATTGATGACTTGGATCTGCGTCTCTCTAACCTCCTTCCCTTTTAATGTTGGTTCCTCCAAAGGTTGTTCTACAACACGGTTGACTCTCAGCTTAATCCTCGTTCCTGAAGAAGAAGCAGCTTCTTTGGATTTGTCCCTGACTTCTAATTTTAACCCAACTGGTCCAGCTGAATCATCTTCATTATTGACTTTGATTTTTATAGTCTTGACGCCTATACTCTTAAGCCAAGAGTTAGTATTTGCCAAGATTGACTGAAATCTGTTGAAGATAGAAACTGATTCTTTATTAGACCATTGTATTGCTGGAATAGAAGCGTCAACAACTCTTTGTTCTTCATATTCTGGATCTAAAATCAGCCCATCATCAATTACTCCTTCTGGAATCAGGGTCATATTAAAATCAATAACCTGTTCAACTGTAAGCCTGCAATAGTCCATTTTGTAGATGTCCTTCTTGTTCAGAGATCTGCCCAAATGTCTTCAAGACGATGCACATGTGTGAAGGCTCTCTTTATCTTATCCTTCATGCCTCTGTAATCAAAATCTGTCCTTGCTTTGAATCTTTTTAACTTGATCTCCTGAATCTCAGTTTCCATAGCTTTCTCCTTTGAGGTGCTTGTCAAGGAGTATCTCCCAATCTGTAATGGTTTATGAGACGAGATACTCACTCCATTTTTATGTTGCACAGCTTGCCGTGCATGCACTGTCATCAACTGTCTTGCCAGCTCCATTAGAATGATTTTATCGGTTGGGTACCTCGACAGCATGTATGGCTGATCTTCAAAATAGCCAACCCTCATATAAGTAAAAGTGGGAAATTGTAGAAAAAGGCAACCATATTCATTGACTTTTTTCCAAGCAACATCTGATATTCTGTTGTTCGGCAAGTTTTTGTCAAAAAGACACATAAAATAGCCAAAGAACGCATCTTGAACTACTCTGTAATGAATCTTGCTAGGAATCAAAGGCAGCTGATCATAGTATTCCCAAACTGGGACAAGAGATCTATCTCCGACGGTAGAAAGGCCTGGAAACTACCTTAATGAAGCTGCTATATAAACCAGATAGGAATTCATATAGAATGTAAGCGTGGTAGGAACTTGTGCAAGCTGCTCACATAAGCTATCACTGATTATTTCGGCCCAAAAGATTGGGTATTGTGCCTTCCTAATCACTACAATGAATTTATACATCCATTTTTCAAAAACATTGGAGAATTTCAGACCCATAATTTTGCTCAAGAGAGTGATGATATCATTAATCTCTTCTTTGAAGTCAAATCGGTACAGCTTGGGCAACCGAGACAAACAGGCTCGACGCTTCAAAAGCCACTTGGTATTGATGTGCTGTTTACAATCTTCTTTCTTTTGCTCATAATGATCTAGAGCACTCTTAACTGAAATGTCTGAATACACGGGTGAGTCTGGAACTATGAAAATCCTATGAATGGTCTCTGGATCAAGTCTTATGACCACATTTCCATCATCATCTTTAATGGTTTTGGATTCTTTGTCAAAATGAGCTGCACACGCAAGGACGAACTCTGGCTCTAGGGCAGCAACAAGAAAAGAGGAAACTAAATGAATGTGACTTCGCAACAGCAACTGCATATGATGAGAAGTCGATTTCTCAGCTCTCCCCAAAAACTCAGACATATCAACATGTCCAATCTTTGTGTCCCTGATCTCATCAATATTCGAGACAACATGAGAAGGTGGAATCTCATTCTGGTATTTGTCGTATTTGTACTTCATCTTTTTGTTCGGTGGAGAAGAAGGTTCCTTCGTCATTGAACAAGAATTTGCAAGGCTGCGATGAAAGTTTCATCAGGTCAAGACATCATCAACATTTATAGGCGTAGACATGGCGAAGGCTCAAACTCAGAATGGTATTTTGGCTGTTTGAGGGCAGGAAATGAGCATTATAACTCATTTCGGGTTTTTGAGGGCTGATTGCAAGTGAAAGGGACATGTATTTTTCATGACGAATGAAAAATTTAGATTGCAACTTTGCAAAATGCAAGTCGAAACTTTTAAATTGCATTTGCAGTCAAGGGCAAAAAGTCCGATTTTCAGGCATTTTAAAGGTATTTCGAGATTTTGGAGGTTGGCTGCAAGTGAATAGTGAATTTCGGGATTTTGAAAAGACATTGCAAGTAAAAGAGCATTTCGGAATTTTGAAAGGTTTATGCAAGTCACTTTTAACAACTTGCATTCTTTATTGTAATTTCCAACTTACAATGGGTGAACAAAAACCCGATTTGCTTCTAAAAACATCATCATTTTTGTTTCTTTTTCTATTTTTAGAAAATGAAAATGGAATTAAGATTATGAAATGGAAGGCCAAATGAATATGGGACGGAAGGAGATGTAGGTCAAAAATGGAACGTGAATGAGATGAGCAAATGGAAGACGATGGAGAATAAATGTTCAAAGAGTACATAATTCTCACCTGAAACATATGGAATGAAGGTAATGGAGGAGAAATGCGTTTTTGTGTAAGAGCCATGTTCATGAATGAGGACATATCTAAGATAAAGGGCGTATGGAATGAATGAATAATAATAAAATGAAAGGCGTACTTCTGAATGGAGGGGAAAATGGGATAAATGAAAACGTATTTTCAGTGAAGGCATGTTTAATGGATGTCATTTTGGAATGAAAACGCATTCTCAAATGAAAGTGTATATTATTGAATGAAGGCGTATACAAAATGGAGGGCATATGACATGAAAGAGAAAGTTGTTTCAAAGAAAATGTAAGGAATAAATGCATTTGAAAAGAAAATAACGATTTGTGTATAAAATAAAAACGCATGAAGGCAGTTAAGAGAAACGCGTTTTAATAAAATGAAAGATGTAGGCGAGTGAAAGAAACACGTTTTTGTAAAAACATTTTTAATAAAGGTATTAAAATAATATACAAGAATCTAAGAAAGAAAAGAAGACATACCTGTAGCAAAAATTGCAGAGAAAGAAGAAGAAGAAACCCTAGGCGTGATTGCAAACTCAGAAAATGAAAAAGACTTGGATATTTACAGGTGAAAGCCCGATCTTCAAGCATGCGGATTTATGAGATCTCCATGAAAAAAGGAAGAGAGGCGGAATAGAATTCGAACAACTTCAATCATGGATGGCGTCGGACTTTTACATGCTCTTTGCAAGTCACTCAACATGACTTCGGGTCTTTTGAAACACTTTGCAAGTGACTTTGACTAAAATCGGGCCTTTTTCATCTAAATGCAAGCAATTTTATAAAATCGGGCTTTTCAAAGACAAATGCAAGCACTTTTAAGTGAAATCGGGTCTTTTTCATGCTATTGCAAGTCGCTTTAAATAAAATCGGGCTTTTAAAATCACTTTGCAAGTGACTTAAAGAAAATCGGAGTTTTTTGAAATCTTTACAAGTCAACATAAGGAAAATCGGAACTTTTAAAAGCTATTACAATCACTTTATGAAAAGTAACTTGTAATGAACTTAAAAAGTTCCTATAATTGCAAGTGCTTCAAAAAGTTCCTATTAAAGACATTAAAAGAAAATTTAAAAGTAACTTGCAATGAAGTCCAAAAACTCCTACTTGCAGTGATGTCAGAAAAACCCGAATTTGATAAAAAACACACTAAAAATGACTCAGAATTTCACGAAAACAGAGAAGAATGAGTAAAAAGTGTGTTATCCTGAATTTTTAACTCGTTTTAAAAATTCAGATAACCAATCAAAATTTTCATAAAATTTGAGATTTTTCTTCTCTAAGGCACACATTACGAGGTGCAAAGAGTGACGAATCTCAGTTTTAAGTTTATTAACCTTTGGGCTACTCTTTTTCCCTCTTTCGTTTCCGTTTTTGTCAATTTCTGAGTCATTTTTAGTGTCTTTTTGACCAAATTCGGGTTTTTGGAGCAACTCAGCAAAAAGGGAAATTTTCACTTAAAGGCAAAATTGCTAAAGCTCTTAAAAATCCCGAAATTGCTTAAGTGAGTCAAAAACCCGAATTTATTTGAAGTCTTCATTTTTGACAAAAGTAAAATTGCTAAGTGATCCAAAAAGCCCGATTTGCTTTAAGTTAAATTGTTATATGAGTCAAAAAGGCCCGATTTACTGCAATTTCATCCAAAAGGTGCGAATTTGTTTTAAATGAAATTGCGTTGGTTTCTCTAAACCCCGATTTTAGTTTTTAATGTCATTTTTACATTGCAATGAACTTCAGAAAGTCCGACGCCACTCTGATTCAAGCCATTTGAATCCTTTTTGGTTTTGACTTGCCTGTTTCAAGGAGTTTTAATCGACTTTAAAGCTTGAAGTTCGGATTTTACCAAGTAAATAGCCAGTTCTCTTTTATTTTCTGAATGCGCCTAGGGTTTATTTCGTCATTGTTTTCAGTTACAACTTCTTTTCAGGTATGTTCTTTTTTGTTTCTATCTGATTTCGTTTTCTGGTTATTCATCGTTTTGTATAAAACGTGATTTATTTATACGCATTTCGCTTTAATTTCTACATCTTTTCTTTAAAATACGTTTTTCTTTCACATATATTACTGATATACATCGAAATGCATACTCATTCGCCCTTGTTTATTTTCGTTTACACTATATTTTCATTCGCTTTTGTATTTTACCAAAACGCGTTTTCATTTTTACCTCGCCTTTATTCAAAATGCATTTTCCATTTATTATATACCTTCATACCCCACGCATCCTCCGTTTCCCCTCATTCCATCCAAATTCGCCTTTCATATCCTTCCATACACCTCCATCCTTAAACTTCATATAACACATTTTCCATTTTTAAATGCCTTATACGCTGAAAATGCGTTTTTCATTTTGCCATTCATTCCAGCAATAAAGTTTTTACTAGTACCATTTCGTTTCCATTCATCCACCTCAAATCCTCCATTGTCATTTTTCACAAAGTTATAAGATTCTCCTTCATTCACATTTTCGGGTTTTTAGTTAAAAAATGCAAGTCGGGATTTACAACTGGAATTGCAATTTTCAAAATTGCAAAATTGTAAAATTGTTAAATGTCCCAAAAATCCCGATTGCCTTTTATTAAAAATTGCCATAGTCATTGAAAAACCCGAAATGCCTTTAAAAGGCTCAAAAGTCGAATTTTTTTGACATAACCTCAAAATCCAAGCCAAAAATCTTTTTGTCTTGCTGTTTCAAGAAGACAAAACGTTGTTCTTGACTGCCATCATTCCCTCAAGTTCCGAATTCGTCTTCACCATTCACTTTCCATCATTTTTCTAAAGACCATTTCATTGTCCTAGGGTTTGAGTTTCACCATGTCTGCCTATCTTGATGCTGATGATGTTCTAACCTTATGGGGTTTTCACCGTAGTCTTGCAGATTCCTGTTCAATGACAGACGAACCAACTTCTCCTAAAAGCAAGAAGATGAAATACAAGTTTGATAAATATCAGAATGAGATTTCCCCGTCTCACGTGGTTTCGAATATTGATGAAATCAAGGACACAGAAATTGGGCATATTGATATGTCCGAGTTTCTTGGGAGAGCCGAGAAATCTACTTCTCCTGACATGCAGAAATCGTTGAGAAGTCATATTCATCTGGTCTCTTCTTTTCCTATTGCTGCCCTAGAGCTAGAATTCGTCCTTGCATGTGCAGCACACTTTGATAGAGAATCTAGAACCATCAAAGATGATGACGGCAATGTGGTTATCAGACTTGATGCTGAGACAATCAACAGAATTTTTAGAGTTCCTGATGCTACTGCATATTCAGAGATCACATTGAAGAGTGCTCACAAACATTTCGAGCAGAAAAAGAATGATTGTATTAAACATATCAATTCTAAATGGCTTCTCAAATCAAGACCTTGTGTGACCCGGATACCCAAGTTGTATCGGTCTAATTTTAAAGAGGAAATTAATGATATGATCACTCTTCTGAGCAGAATAGCAGGGTTGAAGGTTTCTAATGTGTTTGAAAACTGGATGTATAAGTTCATGGTGGTTATTAGAAAAGCACAGCATCCAATATTCTGGGGAGAAATAATCAGTGACAGTTTGTGTGAACAGCTTGCACAAGTCCCTACCACTCTTACCTTCTATATGAACTCATATTTGGTTTCTATAGCAGCTTCATTGAGGCATTTTCCAGGCCTATCTCCTCAAGGTGACAGATCGTTGGTGCCTGTATGGGAGTATTATGATCAGCTGACTTTTATTCCAAGTCGAGCGCATTATAGAAGAGTTCAAGATGCTTTCTTTGGTTATTTTATGTGTTTATTTGACAAAGCATTGGTAAACAACAGGGTATCTGAGGCAGCTTGGAATAAAGTAAATGAGTATGGCTGCTTGTTTCTTCAATTCCCTACCTTCACTTATATGAGAGTCGGCTGCTTTGAAGACCAACCTTATATGCTTCCAAGGTATCCGACTGATAAGATTATTCTGATGGAGCTAGGAAGGCAGCTGATGGTAGTGCATGCACGTCAAGTTTCACAACACAAGACTGGAGTCAGTATTTCATCACATAATCCATTGATAATTGGGAGGTATTCTTTGACAACTTCTTCAAGAGCCAAAGCAATGGAAACTGAACTTCAAGAAATAACATTAAAAAGATTCCAGGCAAGAGTGGATTTTGATTATAGAAGGATGAAAGACAAAATTAAAAGAGCTTTCACTCATGTCCACCGCATTGAAGACATTTGGGCAGACCTCCGGACAGAAAAAGATATATACAGAATGGATTATTGCAGGCTTACAGTGGAGCAAATTATTGATCTAAATCTGACCTTAATTCCAGAGGGTGTAATTGATGATAGACAGATTTTAGATCCTGAATATGAAGAACAAGAAGTTGCTAATGCCCCCATTCCTGCAATCCAGTGGTCTCAAAAAGAATCTGTCTCTATCTTTGATAGGTTTCAATCAGTCTTGGAAAACACCAACGCTTGGCTTAAAAGCATAGGTGTTAAGACTATTAAAATCAAAGTTAGAGCTGAAGATGATCCAGCTGGTCCTAAAGGATTGAAGTCAGAAATTAGAGAGAAATCAAAAGAAGGAGCTTCTTCTTTGGGTACTAGAATTAAGTTGAAGGTAAGCCGAGCTGCAAAACAACCATTGGAAAAGGAAACATCAAAGGGAAAAGAAGTCAATCAAATGCAGATTCAAGTTTTGGATCAGCAAGAAGAAGACGAGGTTCTTGAGACCTCTACCATTCTAAGTGAGATAACTCCTCACATTGAAGCTCCAATACCAGAATTAGCCATATCTCCTATGTCCCCTATCGACAGTGATGTTGATTCCTTCTCCACAGTATTTGTTCCTTCTTTCCACCTCAAGAGACTAGTCATCAGTCTTTATCAATAGTGAATACTCCCATGAGAAGCTTGCCCAATAACTTGGAAAATATCTTTGATGCAAATCCAATCTTTTCAGCCATGTCAGAAATAACTCTTCCAGAGATTGATACATCAGTAACAAGCTTTGATTGTTTCATGGCTGATCCTAGTCGTAATTTGTCTTCTAAGCAAAACATAGTTGCTGTACAAACTGAGGCTCCCCCTAGAATTTCTGTTGTATCACAAACTGAGTCTATTTCTACGGAGACTGCAGTTGCTATTTCAGATATGACAACCTTGGATCTTCCTCCATGGTTGAATTCAATTGCTCCCAAAAGAAAGAAACAAGCAGTGTCTCCTGATATTTTTGATTTCCAAAAATTGAAGAAATCAAAACCAATGGTTGCAAAGAAAGCAAAAACAGTCTCACAAGTGTTTGTTGATAGCAATAAAATGAAATATGCTGAGATTGCTGAACCTCTTGTTGATAAACCACATGAAGAGATGCAGGTGTCTGATTACAGGTTCACTAGGGTGGAATTGGGCAAGCAGACTCATGACAATATGATGCAAGATGCTTAGAGTTCAGTAACAATTTTGGCGCAAAGCTATAATGAACTTCTAGCCAAAAAGGAAAAGCTCAAAGAAGACAATGATCACCTAATTTCAGTTATTCAAAGAATTACTGGATCATCAGAAGCAGTTAATTCTCTATCTGCAGCTCCTCCTAATGAATCAGTTAGGCAATTAGAAAGAATTGCAAAAAAGGCCAAAGCAGTTGATTCATGGGTAACTCAACTGATTGATCAAAGTATTCCAATGATTGAAAAGACCTTGCAAGTTCTCAAAAATGTTAGAATAGCCAAAATAAAGCTAAATCAGACTTTGGAAGCTTTCAAGCAGAGTTTGGAATCGCTTGAAAAAGATTTAAAAATCTGGCATGAGATAGATCCAGCAACTCAATTCTACCAAACAGAGAAAAGTACATAGAATTTGAAGAACTTATGACAAATAAGTCATTGGTTATTCAAGATCTCATCAAAGATATTCAGGCCACATTAGAAGTGAATGATGAAGTTAGTAGGATATTCTTTCAAGTTTTGAGAAAATCTCTTGTACAGTTTTGAATCAAGAAGATGAATTACTTGCAGCTGATTTAGTTACTACAGAAATGGCAGCCAATCTTCGTCAACAATTGGAATCAGAGCATTTTACCATGGATTCGATTCACAAATTTATTAATCATCAGATAATCCTTGAGAAAATGCAAACTACTTATGAAGAACAGAGACTGGCAACAATCAGATATTTTGATGTAATCTTGAAGACAGTTGCAGTAGCCAAGAACACACTGGGTCCCGATGCAAATGAATTGCAGATGATTATCAGTAAATTCTTATCTTTCAAAGATAGGAATGAACCAAATTAAAATATTAGGTTGTTTTATATATTTTACTTTCGACAAATATATGTAAAAACAAATTTTGCAAATTGCAAGTGTTCTTTCCTTGCAATTTAGAAAAATGTAATTACGTGTAAAATCTTACAAAACAAATCACAATTTGGATTGTAATTTTGAATAAGTCAATTGCAATTAGTTATCGGTTGAGAGATTTTCTCAAGTTTGTTGAGATCCTCCCACCTTTTTCTCCAGACCTTCCTCCTATAAATACTTGAGGGGTCTATTGTAATTTCATATCTTTTTAGCAAGCAAGAAAACTCTGCAGAATTTTATACTCATAAAGTCTTTGAGCTTTATAGTTGATAATTGTGAATTTTCAAGTAATATCAAGAAGTTGGAATTTCAGACTTTGAGCTGAATTCTCATTTTGCATCCTTTATGTTCTTATGTCATTTTGGATCATCATTTTGTGACTACTTGAGAATCGTAGAATATTGCTGAAGAGAGATTCAATTTAAATATCTGCAGTCTTTGTGCTGTAAATGTGAAGATTGAATTCATAGTTAGTGTTAGAAATTGAGAAGAATTATAAGTCTTTGTGCTCGTAGTAGTTCTCATTTAGAGTAATCAAAAGATACATCATAGTTACAGACTTTGAGCTGTTTTGTGCTGTATGTTTTCATTAAGTAATTATTCTGAAAAGGGTAGATAGGATCTCATTCCTCAAGACTTTGTGCTTATTGTTTGTTTTCCCATCCCGGAGGAAGTAACGAAAGTCTTTGTGTTTTCAGGAAACTTTATTTCCTCTTTCTTAAATTCACTGCATAGCTGCTGTAATAAGTTTCATCCACATATACTGTTTCTTTTCTGTGAAGAGAGAAGAACGTAATCTTTCCTAAAATAAGAGGAACGATTGCTGTCCTACCCATATCAGTTTTATTTAGTTAAAGGGGGAGCCTTCCCTAAATTAGGAGAGTTTAATCTCACGTGCTGTGGTTGAAATCACTATTTTGTATACTTTCATAAGAATACAAAATTTCCAACCAACAAAGTGATAACCCAAAGGATTATAGACCTAAAATTGAAATTAGCTAATCTTTACACCTCGTAATACATGCCTTAGAAGAGAAAAACTTCAATTTTTATGAAGATTTCGATTGGTTATCCCAATTTTTAACAAGTCAAAAATTAGGGACAACAATTGTGAAGATGAATTCGAGGTTTGTCGTCGTCACTATTGGAGACTCACTATCACTCAGCTCTCTGATTACCTATTAGAGGATGCTGATGGTCTATTAGATGATGATGGAGAGGTTATTCTCAATTCATACGTCAAGGATCAAATTGCTCGGCAGCCAATCCGCTCACCAGATTGGTATGCTAAGGAGAATACTTCTATTGAGGATGTGTCTAGATCGGTTATCAAGACCAGCAAGCAGTTCTTGGAGAGCAAACGAAGGTGAAAGTTGGTTCCTGTTAGAGAGCCGCCAATGAATTTTTCTTCATTGCCTTCTACTTCGAGGTCAAGGCCTCGGGTCAAGGCTATTGTGATGCCACCTGAAGGAGTTAGACTTAGTGGAAACACAGGAAAGAGGACTATCGGTAAAAGGAAGCAGAAGCAAGTCAAGAATGTACCTGAGATTCCAGTGGAGACAGTCATTTAGGCTGAGCCTCGTGTTTCACCTCTTAGTTCACCACATGTGCAACCTATTGATATATATTCAAATCCTGAGTTACCAGTTCGAGTAGGATTAGAGACAACTGAACCACCACAGGTTGATGCATCAGGGACAGTCTCTCCTCGAATTGATAACATTGTTCAGTCTTGTTGGCTTGAGAGAAGTTTGGGGAGACAAAGGCGAGAACCTTCATACAATCTTGATTTATTTGAGTTCGGTGAGCCTTATCAGAAGAGGTTGAACAAGAAAATCAAGATGCAAGTGCATATTGAGAAGACTCCAGAGTCAGAGATTGTTATAGAGGTTGCTACTCCTCTAGAGGGTAAGAGCCTAGATGAAGTTGAAGTAGGTGACTTTACTTTCACCAGGGCAAATCTTGGCAGGACTACTCAAGAGACAGACGCGAGTCTTCTTAAGATTGTCACCAATAATCTTGAAGAACACATCACGAAGGATGGAGAGGATAAGGCACTGCTTAAAGCTGAGAACAATCAACTTCGTCAATATATCTTTGATCTTGTTCACAGAAATTCGAGTAGAGCGCCTGTTCTTCCACAAAATACACCTGCAGAACAACGAAAGCTGGATCAGTTAGTCAATCATGGAAGAGTTTTGGGTAACTGGATTGAAAGCTTAATTGTTACAGGTCAGCATCTTCTTATGGAGTTGTATTAGTTGAGGAGTGACGCACATAAACTTCGTCAAGGCATCCAATTGCTCGAGATTTCAGTTGCAAAGAGTCTGGACAAGGATCGAGTTCTTGTATCCCAGTTGTCTGTTGCATATGATGCTTTGGAGCTTGATGAAGCTCGAGAGAAGGTTTTTACTTGGAAGGAGCAGCACCTTTTCGAAATGGAGATATGTGAAAAGATCTCTACCAAGTTGTTTTCACTAAAAGATAATGTTGTCGGAGCTCTGGCACTTGTCAGTGGTTTTGTTGTTCAGATTTTGTGTCATTATCTTCTTGAGGATGGCACGTATATTGAATTGAACGTAGTGCAAGATGAGTTCGAAAATCTGATTCATGATAACCTTGAGGGAGATCCTGTGGCGGCTAAGTTGGAGAACATTTCAGTGATTTCAGCTAGTTTCAAGAAAGCGGCTGAAGATGTCAGAGAATGCATGCATACAATCAAAGAAAGTGACAGAGAATTGAAGAAACAGATTATTGTTTTGGACAGCATCAAAGTGCCAGAAGACAGGGTGATTGATGAATTCTTGATCGAGGTGTTGGACCGAGATGACTCGGAGTGATCTGCTAGTTGAAACCTGGAGTTAGTTTCGAGGTTAGAGTCGTGACAAGTAGTTAACTCAACTTTCAGTCTTGAGTTCACTTGCTGACTTCATACATGCTTATCTCTTCCTTGGGATTATCTTCATAGGAGTTGGGGTTAGGGTTTCCAATTAACTGAGGGTAGTGTTCCAGTTAACTTTGCTTTCAATAAGGACGTGCATGCTTGCACATTGTCCACATAGATTAGGGTTTTCGGTTAACTGATGGTAGCTTTCTAGTTAACTATATAGTTTACTTTATTAGGGCTTAGCAATAAAATCTTGCATGCATTGCAAGACTGTAGTTGACTCAAGGTGATTTTAGGGTTCCCTACACCTTTCGATGTCTATAAATAAGAGCTTTTGGTCATTTGTACATAACTTTTGCACGAGAGAGGAATATATGCTGTGCCTACCTTGCCTTCAATATTGCTCGTTTGTATCTGTTCATGCGTATTTACTGTTATGATGAATTGTTATGCCACTTGGGTTTCATGCAGTTATGATGGTGAATTCTTTCCTTAGATCAAATTTGTTTTGTGTTCAATAAACTTGTTCAGATTGAGCTGATAGATGTGCCACCTTGCCTTCAAGTTGAGAATCTGTTCTTGTTTATCGTATGGTGTTTTGTGAATAATAAACTTGTTTAGATTGAGCTGATAGATGTGCTACCTTGCCTTCAAGTTGAGAATTTATGCTTGTTTATCGTCAGATAATCATTCCTGCTCCATGTTGTGACCTTTTTCACACATCGCCCCATTCAAGATGGGGACCCCTAATTTTTGCTCCATTCTGGTCTTTTTGGCTTTGGTTTTGGGTCTCTCTCTCTCTGTCTGTCTCTTTTCTGATGGTCTACTTTCTGGGGTTGCGCCCGTCAGTGAATTTAAGTGTGGATTTGGCCAAGTCTGAAATTAGGGTTTGAGTCTTTCCAGCCAATTTGAAGTCAAACGAGGTGAATAACTTGAAATTTGAGCTTAACGTTCTTGTCAGTATGCTGCCAGCAGGCTTCCGGCAAATTTTCATCAGATTCTGAGGTACTTACTATCTTTAGTAAGTGTGAGATTACAGGCGATTCGTCAACATTTTTGAGATTCCAATCGTCATACTGCATTCGGAACATCTCAGGCTACTCATGTGCAAAATTTGAGCGAAAACAGATAACTTACTATTTTTAGCAGTCTAGCTTCCGGAGCAAATTTCAGGGTGCAGATGCAGAGTTTTTCTTTGCATGTCTGGATATTCCTTCTGGGTTTTTCAAGACCTTCGCGATGATGTAACATGCAAGTCGAGACGACTACTTTCAGAATTCAGCCTTCCGAGGCTATTTTTAGGGTTTGCATGTCGAGGTTTCTTTTGCATGTCGGGTGATTCCTGATGGGTTTTTCGAGAGCTTCGCGATGGTATGACATGCAAACGAGGATTCTCACTCAATAAGGAACTTGCTATTTTTAGCAGGTG
>VDFB02081259.1:0-16309 GCA_007258455.2 Sequoia sempervirens
GAGTTGGCGCTAAAGCTTAGTCAAGGAGACAAACACATATCGGTGGGACATAATAAGCAGTCCCTTCAATATCCCGATGGAAGGTTAGGTCTCTTCATTAGAGGGAATGATGGATTTCACCGAGATGTAGATATGGTCCCCTCGACATGCCGATAAGGTGGGACCAAAATACGTGAAGGATAATGTCAGTTGTACGATGATGACATGGATGACATTAGGTAGTGGGGACCACTTGATTAAGGTTGCATGATTCATCAATGAGATCTTCTTATATCAGGAGTTGCTATAGTGTTCGTTCGATGTCCCGATAGGATGAAACGATAGGCATGTCAGAGTGACAGTGAGATTTCAGAGAGACAAGGTTTGAAGTCTCTTCAATGTTTCGATATGGCTTCGATGGGGCAAAAGGTAATGACGGTTATGCCATTTGTGATCGTCCATCTATTATGGAAGTTGGAATGATAGTTTCCTAGAATGCTTGAGAGGTATGTACAAATGCCATAGATCATTGTAATAGAGTGAAGTGTTGATCAAAGTGAATGTAATTGAATTGTTGTTGGATTCGTTCTATGAATAAACACCTGAAAGAGCATAGCTCTGTACTTGTATGTAATTTATATTTTTCTGTAATACAAGAGATCTCTACTTTGGTGTGTGGATTTTTTCTTGAGAGGGTTTTCTCACGTAAATCTAGTATTCATTATTTGTTGTCTATTCTATTATTCATGTATGTGCATCTTTATGTTCTGTAATTGCAAAGTTTTGAATTTTTTTATGTATCTCTCTCCTAAAGATTAGCATTAGGAAGGCATATTTCGCACTCCACTTTCCTTTCACACCTTTGGTTTTAGTTACGGGTTGTTAGGTTTTTTTGAACTAATCTAGATTTGAGTGGGATCTTGTGCAAAAGATAATTTGTGATCTTGTTGCAAGAATTCTTAGATGGAAAGTTCATCAAGGAGAATAGAGGCAGGTAAATTTTCTAGAAATAATTTTGAAATGTGGAAGCTGAAGATGGGGGATCTGTTGATAGATTGAGATATATGGGATACTACTAATGAGAATGTTTCAAGGCCTACAGATCCTAATTTGACTACTTAATATGATGTTATGGATTGTAAAGCCAAGGGTCTAATCAAACTATGCTTATTAGACTATGTTTTAATCAATTTCTATGAAGAGACCTCTACACAAAAAATGTGGAAGAAGCTTGGTGAGATGTATCAAGCCAAGATCTTATATCAGAAGGAGTTGTTATAGTTTCCCTTAGATGTCCCAATAGGATGAAATGATAGGCATGTTAGAGTGAAAATGAGATTTCAGAGAGACAAGGTTTGAAGTCTCTTCAATGTTTCAATATGGCTTCGACGGGGCAAAAGGTAATGACGGTTATGTCATTTGTGACCATTCGTCTGTTATGGAAGTTGGAAAGATAGTTTCCTGGAATGCTTGAGATGTATGTACGAATGCCATAGATCATTGTAACAGAATGAAGTGCTGATTAGAGTGAATGTAATTGAATTGTTGCTGGATTTATTCTGTGAATAAACACATGAAAGAGCATAGCTATGTACTTGTATGTAATTCACATTTTTTTGTAATACAAGAGATCTTTGCTTTGGTGTGGGTTTTTTCTTGAGAGGGTTTTCTCACGTAAATCCGGTATTCATTATTTGTTGTCTATTATATTATTCATGCATGTGCATCTTTATGTTATGTAATTGCAAAGTTTTGATTTTTTTTTATGTATATCTTTCCTAAAGATTAGCATTAGGAAGGCGTATTTCACACTTCGCTTTCCTTTCACACCTTTGGTTTTAGTTATGGGTTGTTGGGTTTTTTTGAACTAATCTAGATTTGAGTGGGATCTTGTGCAAAAGATAATTTGTGATCTTGTTGCAGGAATTCTTAGATGGAAAGTTCATCAAGGAGAATAGAGGCAGGTAAATTTTCTAGAAATAATTTTGAAATGTGGAAGTTGAAGATGGAGGCTCTGTTGATAGATTGAGATTTGTGGGATACTACTGATGAGAATGTTTCAGGGCCTACAAATCCTACTTTGACTACTTAATATGATGTTATGGACCGTAAAGCCAAGGGTCTAATCAGATTATGCTTATTAGACTATGTTTTAATCAATGTCCATGAAGAGACCTCTGCAAAAAAAATATGGAAGAAGCTTGGTGAGATGTATCAAGCCAAATCTTTAGTGAACAAGATTTTTTTGAGGAAGAAATTATATTCCTTGAGAATGGAAGAGGGTGGAAAAATTACAGACCACCTAGAATCATTCAATATGTTAGTGGCTCAGTTAAGATTAGTTAATATCAAAATGGACAAGGAGGAGAAATGCAAAATCTTGCTTTGTTCTTTGCCTAATTCATGGGATTCTCTTGTTATGGCTATTGGGAGTACTTTTGTTATATTGAAGATTGAAGACGTGGTGGGTTCTTTGCTTTTTGAAGAAATGAGGAAGGTATCCATTAGTGCCAAGGAGGCCCTAAATGTTAATGTAAGACCTAAGGAAAAAGGCGAGAAGAATGAGAAGCGTGATAAATCCAAGTCTAAGGGGAGATCAAAATATCCCAGAAAGTCCAAATTTATTTGCTGGAATTGTGGTAATCTTGGACATGTTTGTAAGGACTACAAAGAAGAAAAGAAGAAGAAAAAGAAGAAATTTGATTCTAATTCTAAGTTCACGAAGGAAGATGGTGATGCATTCATTGCAACTTTAGCAACTCATGCATGTAATGATGCATGGTTAATTGATGCAGGTGCATCTTTCCATATGACCTTTAATAGAGATTGGTTTTCTGAATATGAAGAATTTGATGGAGGTAAGGTGTACTTGGGTGATGATTCTTATTTAAATATTGTTGGCTATGGTAAAGTTAGAATCAAGTTTCCATATGATAGAATAAAAAGGATTAATGAATTTTACTTGCATATCTAACTTGGAACATATGCAATATTGTTATATGTGAGCAAACTAATAAATGTGGGTGTGAAGATAGTATTTTATGATGTAGGATGCAAGATGGTTAGAGGTGCTATGGTGATTGCTAGAGGTATCAGATATGGTACATTGTATAAGTTTGATGCATGTGCATTTTTAGTCTTGATAATTAACGTCGAAAAAATTCTATGGAAGAGGTGATGGGTTTCATCTTTAGCAGTCATGTTTGGGTACCCAAATTCTTTCTTCTAATTCAGTTACTTGTAGAAAACTTATGTTATGGTACGAGACTTGTACATTGGAGAAAAGGGGTCTAAGAACCCAAAATAAAAACCTTGTTGAAGGTTAGATTGTTATTGTAATCTTGAATTTAATTTTTGTCCAGCGACATTACATTTTATAAAGAAACAAAGCCATCATTAGGTTTAACTCAAGTTATCATAATTTTGTGGTGTATTGGTCTTCAAACCATTTTGATGTGTTTTGATTATACTTGTAGGTGTTTGTCAATTAGAGAAATCACATATTATATTTCATTTATTGATGATTATGAAGGAAGTACATGGTATATTTCTAAGCGTCGTCTAAGTTTCAATCAGTTTAAGAACTACTAAGCAATGGTTGGGTTGTGAATAGAAATAAATTAATTTACGAGATGATAAGCGGTGGTGCAACTCTAATGATTTTGATAGATTCTATAAATATTTTGGTATTCATAGATAGAAGATAACTTTGTATTCTCCAGAACATAATGGAGTTGTAGAAAGAATGAATAGGACAATAATGGAGAAGGGAAGGAGTATGTTGAGTGGTGGTAAATTTCGACAACAATTTTTCTTGAAGTTGTTGCCTTTGTGACTACCTAATTAATAGGTCTCCTACAACATCTTTTGTTATTCTAAGATGCTTTCTATAGAGCATGAATGGGGATTTAAAACCTTCATTAAGGAATCTTAGGTTTTTTGGTTGTGAGCTTTTCATAGTACTTAAGGAAAGAAGAACAAAGTTGGAGAAAAGGTTGTAATGCTGTCTTTCATCAAATCTCTGATTATGGTTAAGGAAAGGATAACAGAGATTTGGGACCAGGTTGCATAGAAGGTGATATATAGAAGTGTTATTTTTAGAGAAACTAAGCCTTCTCTTGTTACATTGTAGCCATAACAAAGTAAACAAGAAGATGTGATTCAATTTCCTTATATACACTTGAGAAAGTTGAATCAAGGCCCATGGATAGACAAGAAGTTGAGGAGAGCTCATCTAGCTTTGAATTTTCAGAAGAGGAGGAACCTCCAGCTCAGCTTGTTCATAGGTCTACAAGGAATAGACAACCACCTAAAAATTATTCACTTGATGATTGAAGATGTATTTTTTCTTTGAATACTAACATGGATGAACCTAGATTGGTAGAAGGGGCATTAGGTATGAATGATGTAGAATCTTAAAAGATTTATATGGATGAAGAAATGACAGCTTTGAAAAAGAATAATACATGGGATCTTGTACCATTTCCTAAAGGAAGAAAACCCATTGGTTACAAATGGTTTTCAAGAAAAAGATTGGTTCAAATGGAGCTATTCAGAAGTACAAAGCAAGGTTGGTTGCAAAAGGTTACTCTCAAGTTGAGGGTGTTGATTATGGTGCTCGATATTTTATCCTATTGTACAAAAATGACATCCATTGGAATTTTTGCTCTTTATTTTTGCTACTTATGATTTAGAGGTTGAAATGTGAAAACTATTTTCCTTCATGGTGACTTAGAGGAAGATATTTATATGACACAACTAGAGCACTACATGGTGAAAGGTAAAATTAAATTGGTCTGCAAATTGAAGAAATCTTTGTATGGCCTAAAATGAAGTCTTAGGATGTCATACCAAAAATTTGATACATATGTGTTGAATTTGGGATTTGAGCATTCTAAATCAGTTCATTGTGTTTATTATAAAACTAATAGTGATTGATTCCTATTTATTACATTGTATGTTGATGATATATTATTTATTGGTAGAAGGAAATGTATGATTTCAAAACTAAAATCTCAACTTGTTGCTAAATTTGAAATGAAAGACCTTGTTGCAGCTAAACACATTCTTGCGATGGAATTTAGAAAAGATTGAGTGAACAAAAACCTATGGATTGGCCAAAGTAGGTATGCCAATTCAATTTTATAGAGGTTTGATATGCAATATTGTAGACTATTGTGTGTTCTTGTTTTAGCTAAAAGAAAATTATCTATTTCAGGTTGTCTAACATCCCCATCAGAGATGGAAGACATGAGAAGAGTGCCTTACTAGAGTGCAATTAGAAATTTGATGTATGTTATGGTTTGTACGAGACTGGACATTGCCCAAGTAGTGGGAGTTCTTTCCAGATATATGTCTAATCCTAGTAGAGTTCATTGAGATGCAATTAAAATAGTCTTCAAATATTTGTGCGGTACCTTAGAATATTCCTTGTGTTATCATAGTAATATGACTGAAAATGATATTTCCCTTGATATTCATGGTTATGTGGATTTAGACTGGGCTGATGATGTTGATAGAAGATGATCCACCAGTGCTTATGTGTTTACTATATTTGGTGGTGCAATTATTTGGATGAGTAAGCAACAAATTATGGTTGCTTTGTCCACTACTGAAGTTGAGTATAAAACAACTTCTCATGCTTGTAAAGAAGCTATTTGGCTTAAGAGTTTGTGTTCAGAAATTGGAATAAAACAAGGTGCAGTGGAAATTTATTGCCATAGTCAGAGTCCCTCATACCTATATATATGGTTCGGTGCTCGAGGTATTGAGAAGTACAAAGCAAGGTTGGTTGCAAAAGGTTACTCTCAAATTGAGGGTGTTGATTATGGTGAGATATTTCTCTCGTTGAAAAAATGACATCAATTAGATTTTGGCTTTCTATTGTTGCTACTTACATGATTTAGAGGTTGAACAAATGGATGTGAAAAATGCTTTCGTTCATGGTGATTTGGATGAGGATATTTATATGACACAATCAGAGCACTATGTGGTGAAAGGTAAAAGTAAATTGATTTTCAAATTGAAGAAATCTTTGTATGGCTTAAAATAGAGTCCTAAGACATGGTACCAGAAATTTGAGACATATGTGTTGAGTTTGGGATTTGAGAGTTCTAAATTAGATCATTGTGTTTATTACAATATTCAAGGTGATTTTTTCCTTTTTATTGCATTATATGTTGATGATATGTTATTTATTGGTAAAGGGAAATGCATGATTTAAGAATTGAAATCTCAACTTGTTGCTAAATTTGAAATGAAAGACCTTGGTGTAGCTAAACATATTCTTGGGATGGAAATTAGAAGAGATGGAGTGAAAAAAAAGCTATGGCTTGGCCAAAGTATGTCAATTCAATTTTACAGAGTTTTGATATGAAAGATTTTAGACCATTATGTGTTCATGTTTCAACAAGAACAAAATTATCTATTTTAGATTGTCCAAAATCTCCATTAGAGACAAAATACATGAGCAAAGTGCAGTTGGAAGTTTGATGTATGTTATGGTTTGTACAAGACCAAAAATTTCTCAAGCAATGGGAGTTCTTTTATGTCTAATCCTGATAGATATATATTAAAAAAGTCCTCATATATTTGCAATGTACCTCAGATTATTCCTTGTGTTATTATAGTATTATGACTGAAGATGATATTTCAATTGATATTCATGGTTATGTGGATTAAAACTAGGTAGGTGATGTTGATAGCAAGCGATCCGCCAGTGCTTATATGTTTACTTACTTTATTTGGTGGTGCAATTAGTTGGATGAGTAAGCGACAGACTATGATTGCTTAGTCCACTACTGAAGCTGAGTATATGGCAACTACTTATGCTAGTAAAGAATCCATTTGGCTTAAGATGTTGTGTTTAGATATTGGAATAAAACAAGGTGCAATAAAAATTTATTGTGATAGTCAGAGTGTGATCTGTCTAGCTAAGAACTAACAGTTCATGCAAGGACCACACACATTGATGTACAGTATCATTTTGTTAGAGATATGGTTGAATATGGCAAGGTGAAGTTGGTTAAGATAGAGACTTTGATGAATGTTGTTGATTCTTTAACTAAGTCAATGAGCACAAAGAAGTTCAAATGGTGTTTAGAGAATATGGTCCTTTCAAATGGGCCTTTCAATCCCTAAAAATGAAGAGATAATGTTTATACACCCTTCTGTTGTTCTTGCAAGGTGTTCAACAAGTGGGAGATTTGTTGGAAAAATGTGTCTCAACCTTGCAATTACATAAGGTAGTGCTGATACATAAGTTATTTATATTTTATCATTTTAATTTGGAATGTTCATTATTAGGTCTTAGATCCGATGGTTGGTATTTTGTTGGCTTGACTTTCCCTAGAAAGCAATCCTATTTTATTAGGGCATTGTATTACGACTGTGTATTGTGATGTATTTTGAGTCTGATAGTGGTCATGTTGCCTCTAAATCTCTGGTTGGTGATACTCCAATGAGAAACTTGCTCTATAAGTATATTGTAATTTTTGTGATTTTCGAATAATATATTGGGCGACTTTTGGAGTGTGGGATTTTTCTCCGAAAGGGTTTTCCCCACGTAAATCACTGTGTTGTGGTATGTATGATATTTATGTTTATTTTTGTATGAATTTTTGTAACTGTTAAAAATATTTGTAAAGTTTTGCATTATTCTCCTCTCAAGATTAGTGTAAGAAGTTGTTCCGCTACACAAATTTCTTATACGCGAAGAGGATGAACACTCACAAAACACAACACAAAAGATATCTAGAAAAATATGAAATAATAGTAAATGTTTTAAATTAGATTTAACTTAAATGAAATATCAATATGATAAAGAAAGTTTAAAAAATGTTGATGGTGGTTCTTTTCTTTTGCAAATTTGAGCATGGATATATGTGTCACAACCCTCTTTTAATGAATTACTATTTATTTTGATTTGGTGAATATGATGGTTGATTTGTCTAAAAATAATAATAATTTTTAATTATTTTAATAAATATTTATAAAAATAAAAATAAAAGATTACAAATAATAGAAGTATTTTATAGTTTTTATACAGATTCCAACTTAAGAGTCCTCTCCATCATCAGTTAATTACTTATCTAATTGTAACCACAGGAGTGGAGTAGAAGCTATAAAATTTAATGAAAGATGTGATTCGACTAAGTGGACATTGAAGAAGAAGAAATAAATAGTATTGCATTTCAAGTTTTTAGGCATTCAATTATTATCTTTATTTTGATGATGTTACATCGAGATTCACTACCCTAGAGTGTTGGAGTAGCTCCATGGGAAAGACAAACACTGTGTCATACCATATATTTTTTTTAAAATTTAAAAATGGATCTATGAAATATTTGTCAGTTGTGGAAGAGAAAGATTAATAGTCAAGTACATTGTGGGTTACAATAGTCAAGTACATTGTGGGTTATAGTTACCCCTTGATTATTTATTCATTGTCATAGCTTCCTCAATTGTTGATTACATTTTTGTTGGTTGCCTTTGCACCCATATCAAATGCACATGGCCCAACGTGTTTATCAAGCTTGGAAAGGCAATAACAGCAAGAAGACAATGCCATAAAGGGAATAAAACATCATGCAAGGAGATAAGTTAAAATGATAAAAAGAGGGAGGTGGAAAAACAAGGTGAAGGAAAGGAGAAATTCGTAAGGAAATTGTACGTATGCACCTTTATGGTTTTCATTCCTTTCATGCATTTGCATGTAGGGATGAAATAATCAGCTTTTCTTTTGCGTATTGAATTGATTGTATCTAATCCACATTGTGATAATACATCAATTGTATCATACTTTAAATTTTACTGATTGGTTGTGGTGAACTTTATTGCTTGGGTTGTATGAATAATGAATGATTGTGATTCAATTAGAGCTGTAAACTCTATGGAGATATTCTCATCATTTTCTTACCTGATGATGGTCTAAAACCTAATAGTATTCCTTCATTCCTGCCTACAAATAAACATTTACCAAACTGAGACTGAAGTGTCTTCATCTTCACCCTTGGAACAAACTCCAACTTATCCACTAGTGATTTCCTTCCAACTTGATACGGTTGCCTCCTTACAAACTGACCTGCTTCATACCTTCTAACCTTTCTTTCATCAAAACTTGATGTCATACCTGAAACCAAACACTTTACTCTTATTTCTTAGACACTCTTCCTCATGATATCTTTGCTGAATATTTAAATTTACCCCATTTTCTTTGCCACACATCCACTTTTATTTCACTTTTTGTCTTCTCGCTCAATCTCAGGTCCTCCACTCTTGGAACCTTTATGAAATTTCTGTCATAGCAACCTTTAATTGCCTACTAACCTCTCTTTTTCCTAAAGGACATAGAATTGTCCCATCCATACCTTCATCACACTTCTCCAACTCATTTGGAGTTCTTTCAAACAACCTGTCCTCGGCCTTTTCTAGGCCCATCCTTGCCATCTTGACATCTTTGGTCCCTTCCTTCATTAAGACATTTTCCAAACTCATTTCCTTTACAACTTCACCTCTTGGGGTGACTACAACCTTCTTCTTTTCCTCAACATTTATCATTCCTTCCACTAACTTCCACCATTCTTCTTGGCTCACTATATTCTTTACCATTTTGTCTTGCATTTCCTCTCCTTGATTGTCCACACTTAGCATCTGGTATTCTATTCCAAGGACCTCTGTCCTACCAAACTTATGAACCACCTTGGCAAAATAATCTGACTATCCTCTATCTTCTCTAATCATCATACTCTCACACTGCTTCTCTTCAACCTCTTTCACTTGCCCTCTACATGGACTCTTTGCATCTTCCATTGTCTTACCTTGAATCAAACTTTTGCTTCCTTTACCTTTATGTTTTCAAACATATAAATTTTTTTTTGGCAGTACTTGACTACTCACCATCCTCTTTCCCTTTCAAGGGACACATCACTGTCCCCACCATAATCTCTTCACTCTTTCCAAGCTCTTCATGGCCTTCCACAATCCATTTTCTCTCTTTTCTTTCACCTTTCATCTCTACATTCATCCTCTTTACTTCTAAGACCTCCTTGCCATTAGGTCTTCCAACACCTTTACCATCAACCACTTGTCACGTTCCATCTTCTTTATCATTAGCCTTATGTTGCACTTTGTGTTCTTTTCCAATTAGTGGACAACATTCTTTCCTCATGGTGTCCTCACGAAACCCTTCTTGCATTTCCCTAGGAAATTCTCTTGCATAATTCTCATCTCTACCTTTTGTCAGGGTCTCTGCACCAAGAACCTTCATTACACAATTCTTTGTATCAGACTCTGTCATGTCAAATCTTCTCTTCATTGTCCTAATAGTGCTTGACTGTCCTACAACCTCTTTGGATTTTCCTTGACAAAACTCCATCTCTCTTTTGCTCCCATCATACTTTCTTGACTTGTCTTGATTCTTCATAAAGGATTCTTGCTTGGTTTTTTATTTTTCAGACCTCATCACTAATTCACCATCCACTTTTCTCTTCAACATTGCATCCCTTTCAATACTGGCTGTCTCAACATTCTTCTACTTTGTAATGGCTGGACCTTCTCTTTTTTGTCCTCCTCATGCTTTAGAAACTCCTTTTTTCCTATCATCACTATCCTGGCCATCTTATCTTGTGCTCTACCATTTCCCTACAATGATGTTAGTTTGAACTTCATCCATCCTTCTTAATTTCATAAACATTATCCCTACCATCATGTAAGGCATATCTGTCAAACTGCCACTGCCTTCCAAGTAACAAGTGACAATAACTTATTGACAAAACATCACATAGAATTCTATCCTTATATGCACCAATCTAAAACTCCACTAAAGCTTGTTCATTCACCATAGCTAACTGATCACTATTCAACCAAAATGCATTATATGGTCTTTCATGTGGAATTCTTTTTAACTCCAATTTGTCTACCATTTCAACTAACACAATATTATCAATGGAACCTGAATCTATTACCACATTACATACCTTATTTTTGCATTTTCATCTTGTCCTAAATAGTTCCCTCCTTTGTGTCATCTCCTTCAACTTAGCATGTCTCTTTTTGAATTCTCTGATCTCCTTTGCCATATTATCTCCTAGATGCATTATGTCTCTTCACCTTCCCACTTGTCCTTCACAAACTTGCAACCTTCAATCAAAAGACCTACTACCTATAGCTATGATACCACCTGATGTAAGAAAGGTGGTGATGACTCTCTATCAAACTCAAATTGATCAAATTCAAACAAGGAAACAACCCTTGCAACACAATTCTCTCAACTTATTCCAAACACTCCCTAATAGGCTTGTAGCCCTTAAAACCCAACTTTAGGATATATCTTTTGGAGAAGGCCATACAAAGACCTATCAAACATCAATTTATACTTCTCATAGAACCCAACTCAACATCCCAAAAGGTTTCAAATGGTTTCTTTGCAAAAAAGTTGAAAACTAATAAACTACCCCTATTTTAGGCTACTCTATTAGCCCTCTTTTACAAAGGAGGTCCCTCCTAAACACCAGGTAACCAACCAAACTCAATTGAAAATCACAAATTATGTCTCAAAATAATAGTATTCACCAATATTTCTTAGATACATGAAATCTATGATGCTGATCTAGAAAACCCTCACTTTACATGCAAAAAGGCTAGGGTTTATTCAATCTCTTATTTCCCAGACTTTCCAGACACAACCAATGCATCCAACACCTTTCATAGACCTTGCAAAAACTCACAAGACCCTTACTTGGATATTTCATTCAACATTTCATCAAAACCCTTCCTTAACATTTTCACATGGAAAAAACACTTTGTTCCGCCCTAGGGCATCATCCAATTGCTAACAACCCACTTCCTCTGCCTTCAGGACCATGTAGACACCTAATCTAACATAAGACAAGTAATTCCACTGAGTTAAAGGGTTTCTATAGTAGGTGGAATTACTAAAACATTATTTGAACTTCAATCAAACTCTTCCTTGGCCTTTTAATAGAAAATTACTGAAAATAGAAGAAATCTCCCTCTAAACTAGATGATAGAATCTCAAAATGAATACAAATGAAAGTTAAAACATGTTCCAACAGAATACTATGAAATTCAGATCATGACTCATACTGTATGTGTCGTACAAATCTAGAAAAGTGTGAAATTACTGTAAATTTGTAGAAAGAAACATTGTTATTGTTTTAAATTTTCAATACAAACTTCTCCAATTGATGCTTGAGCCTATTTTAGGCTTTTTATACTTGTTCCCTTCAAATCATAACCAACCCAACACCTATAACTACTTTTCAAATTCTTAAGACCCTTTATATTCCAAAAGTTGCATTTTTTGACAATTTTCTTGCTTGACAACATTTACACTTTTGCAAGTTTTACTAACTTGACACCTATGACTCTAAAGCAACCCAATTACATAATAAATGGTCTCAATAGACCTTATTTAGAGTCAATAGCCCTTATCTAATGCAAAAATACCTTAACATCACTACTATTGGACTCCATATTGAAATCTTCGCGTTTAAGGTGTATCCGCTACTAGTTCGATCAAACCACCTTAGATCAAACCCCCTTGGATAAAACCCTGGTAGTTTTAAACCATACCTATAATGTAGTCTCCTCTACACCTATCAAAATGCTAATAAAAAACCACCTTTGATTTACCTTTTGTGGGATCAAATGGATTCATTTAAAATTTATGCTTTGTAAGTATGTATTCCTTATTATAAGCTTCCCAAAAGTATAATTTTAAATATATTTAATTTGATTATTATATTTATTTTATTTCTTTAGAATGTAGGTTTTACCAAAAAATCAAGCTCTCTATTTTGCACATGTGGAAAAATAGTAGATTATAAAATAAATTGAAAAATACCGCTGCACTAGATATTGAAGTCAAAGTTGGATCCAACAAAAAAATTTGAATTTCATACAAGAAAAAAATTTATGTTGTATGCTAACTTCTATGTCTAAATTGTAATTGGTTTGACTTTTGAAACTTGATTAAGGAAAAAAATATTAAATAAACACTATGAAACCAAATGAAAGCACTAGATATCGTGAAGTTACAAATCTAAATTAAAAAAAATTATACTTTTATCCTATGGGGAAAAAATTATGTTGTATATAAAGAGAATTACCTAAAATGTTTAATTTAAAAAACTAGTTAAGGAGATGGAAAAAGAAATGCAATATTATTCCAAAAATTTTGAAAAAAATATATTTAGAATCTATAGAAAAAATTTCACAAATCACTAGTTTGCATCATCTTCAAATTCCTCACGGTTTAGCCACTATAGGTGCCCAAAAGTGAAGATTTAGTTAGAAAAAAATAGTTCAGTTTCTAATTTGGCCAAAAATTGTAAACCAGTATTTTGGGATCACCCTTTGGTGAAAATCCAACCTTCCATTCCAGGATGAAACATATTGACGTGTAGTACCACTTTGTTCGTGATATGGTGGAGAATGGAAAGGTTAGTTTGGAAAAGAATGATACTCTGGTGAATGTTTCTAATGCATTAACAAAGCTTGTGAACACATATAAGTTCAAATGGTGCACTAGTTTGATGGGCCTTGGGGCCTAGAATAATTAGTAACTTCAAGCATTGGAAGGAGCTAGTAAGTTCTTCATCAAGTGGGAGAATGTTGAGAAAAATGTCTCAAACTTACTAGCGTAAAAGGCTTTAGGTTTTGGGTTTGTCAGGTTGATAGTTAAGCTTTAGTAGTATGAATTTTCCAGTCTCCTCGATGTTTCGATAAGTGCTCCATGGGTTGGCGTTAAGTGCTTCATTGAGTTGACAACCACATGTCAATGAGACTTAGAAATGAGTCTCCTTGAAATCCTGATAGATGCTTGGCTTATTGCTAGGTATGTTTGGAGTTTGCATTGGCTGAAGCTTCATTGAATAGACAAGTGAATGTCGAAGGGAGTTACTTGAAAGTCTCTTCGAAATTCAGATGAACAACGAGTTGGTACTAAAGCTTAGTCAAGGAGACAAACACATATCGGTGGGACATAATAAGCAGTCCCTTCAATATCCTGATTGAAGGTTAGGTCTCTTCATTAGAGGGAATGATGGATTTCACCAAGATGTAGATATGGTCCCCTTGACATGCCAATAAGGTGGGACCAAAATACGTGAAGGATAATGTCAGTTGTACGATGATGACATGGATGACATGTAGGTAGTGGGGACCACTTGATTAAGGTTGCAGGATTCATCAATGAGATCTTCTTATATTAGGAGTTGCTATAGTGTTCGTTCGATGTCCCGATAGGATGAAACGATAGGCATGTCAGAGTGACAATGAGATTTCAGAGAGACAAGGTTTGAAGTCTCTTCAATGTTTCAATATGGCTTCGATGGGGCAAAAGGTAATGACGGTTATGTCATTTGTGATCATCCATTTGTTATGGAAGTTGGAATGATAGTTTCCTAGAATGCTTGAGAGGTATGTACAAATGCCATAGATCATTGTAACAAAGTGAAGTGTTGATCAAAGTGAATGTAATTGAATTGTTGTTGGATTCGATCTATGAATAAACACTTGAAAGAGCATAGCTCTGTACTTGTATGTAATTTATATTTTTATGTAATACAAGAGATCTCTACTTTGGTGTGTGGGTTTTTTCTCGAGAGGGTTTTCTCACGTAAATCTAGTATTCATTATTTGTTGTCTATTCTATTATTCATGTATGTGCATCTTTATGTTCTGTAATTACAAAGTTTTGAATTTTTTTATGTATCTCTCTCCTAAAGATTAGCATTAGGAAGGCGTATTTTGCACTCCGCTTTCCTTTCACACCTTTGGTTTTAGTTATGGGTTGTTAGGTTTTTTTGAACTAATCTAGATTTGAGTGGGATCTTGTGCAAAAGATAATTTGTGATCTTGTTGCAAGAATTCTCAAATGGAAAGTTCATCAAGGAGAATAGAGGTAGGTAAATTTTCTAGAAATAATTTTGAAATGTGGAAGCTGAAGATGGGGGATCTGTTGATAGATTGAGATATATGGGATACTACTAATGAGAATGTCTCAAGGCCTACATATGCTACTTTGACTACTTAATATGATGTTATTGACCGTAAAGCCAAGGGTCTAATCAAACTATGCTTATTAGACTATGTTTTAATCAATTTCTATGAAGAGACCTCTACACAAAAAATGTGGAAGAAGCTTAGTGAGATGTATCAAGCCAAGATCTTCTTATATCAGAAGGAGTTGTTATAGTGTCCCTTAGATGTCCCAATAGGATGAAATGATAGGCATGTTAGAGTGAAAATGAGATTTCAGAGAGACAAGGTTTGAAGTCTCTTCAACGTTTCAATATGGCTTCGACGGGGCAAAAGGTAATGACGGTTATGTCGTTTGTGACCATCCGTCTGTTATGGAAGTTGGAAAGATAGTTTCCTGGAATGCTTGAGATGTATGTACGAATGCCATAGATCATTGTAACAAAATGAAGTGCTGATTAGAGTGAATGTAATTGAATTGTTGTTGGATTCGTTCTGTGAATAAACACATGAAAGAGCACAGCTATGTACTTGTATGTAATTCACATTTTTTTGTAATACAAGAGATCTTTGCTTTGGTGTGGGTTTTTTCTCGAGAGGGTTTTCTCACGTAATCTGGTATTCATTATTTGTTGTCTATTCTATTATTCATGTATGTGCATCTTTATGTTATGTAATTACAAAGTTTTGAAATTTTTTTATGTATATCTTTCCTAAAGATTAGCATTAGGAAGGCGTATTTCACACTCCGCTTTCCTTTCACACCTTTGGTTTTAGTTATGGGTTGTTGGGTTTTTTCGAACTAATCTAGACTTGAGTGGGATCTTGTGCAAAAGATAATTTGTGATCTTGTTGCAAGAATTCTTAGATGGAAAGTTCATCAAGGAGAATAGAGGCAGGTAAATTTTCTAGAAATAATTTTGAAATGTGGAAGTTGAAGATGGAGGCTATGTTGATAGATTGAGATTTGTGGGATACTACCGATGAGAATGTTTCAGGGCCTACAAATCCTACTTTGACTACTTAATATGATGTTATGGACTGTAAAGCCAAGGGTCTAATCAGATTATGCTTATTAGACTATGTTTTAATCAATGTCCATGAAGAGACCTCTGCAAAAAAAATATGGAAGAAGCTTGGTGAGATGTATCAAGCCAAATCTTTAGTGAACAAGATTTTTTTGAGGAAGAAATTATATTCCTTGAGAATGGAAGAGGGTGGAAAAATTACAGACCACCTAGAATCATTCAATATGTTAGTGGCTTAGTTAACATTAGTTAATATCAAAATGGACAAGGAGGAGAAATGCCAAATCTTGCTTTGTTCT
>VDFB02081260.1:0-14169 GCA_007258455.2 Sequoia sempervirens
CTCTCTCTCACTCACTCTTATCTCCCTCCCCTCTACCCTTAACCCTCTAACCTCTATCTCTCTCCCCTCTACTTGTTGGTTGTTTTTACTGTAACTAGATTGGTCTTCTAATTTACCTATGGAATTGCCAATTCCAATCAAGGGCAGCTCGAAGGACCTGGACCAACTGATGAGGATTTTAAAGACCTCCTACACTTTGGGCTTTGCAAGACTCGGGAGGGTGATCCCTTAATGCATTTACAACCTCTGCACCATTATCCTAAACAACATTAACAACAGAGAATCTCATTTAATAGCTCAACATAATATAATAATACTAAATAGAATTGGTTGTTCATCAGTAATATCAACTATTTGGAGCATGAGATAACTACAATGCATTCCACAATGTAAAATAGTCATTGATTTTCAATTTGTAGCAAGCGCTAGGTAAAGACAAACAAAATACTGAACCATACAAATTAGTACAATTAGATTAGTGCCATATATCCATTGAGGGAGTCAAATTCATAAACATCTAAGGATTTATGACAGATTTAACAGATAACATATAAGATCCTTGTGAACATTGCTTTACAATTTCATCAACATGTATTCTAATCCAATACTACTTATCAAATCCTTATACACAACATATCCACCTACAATCCCATTCAAACATTTTAATTAATTCCTTGAATTAAAGCCAAAACAGAAATCATACACACCACAACAGTGAGATGAACGAGACAACCCTTTATTATCTTATTCAAAATTTAGATATGCATGTACAATGGAGAGACATGAGTTTGAATTAATCATTTCAATTTAAATGCCAGTAGTGTCATAAAACATCAAATCCCCATGAATTCAAAACCTAAATTGCATTTTCCTTAAAACAATCAAACTTTACAATTTTCTCTGCAACTCTACCTAGACTCGAGCAAAAAATATCTAACTTGCTAACCCGTACTTCTAGCCTTGAAATCTTTCTTATAGAAAATGAAGGAGCAAACAAGCATCGGGCCAGAAAGTACCTCCCATTTCACATACTTTTCTTCACAAAACTCTTGAGGACAACAACTATACCTTATTTATTTCTTTCAATTTCTCACGGCCCTATTCATGCATCCTATAATTACAACAGTATCCATGGGGCATCTTACACAAGCTACAATAATCACAAAAAGTGTAAGAGCCCCTTTATATCATGTTTGGACTATAAAAGCCTCAAAAATAGGGTAACCAAACTGTATGCAAAGAAATGAAGCTTTCTAAATACCGAATCAGATTCAAAATCAAAAGGATAACACATATCTTCATGACACCGGAATTCAGTTCACATCAAAATATATTGCATGTGACCCGTCTGATTGCTGCATAATAGAAAAGAATAGAAAAAAGAATTGAAAGACACAGAGATTTTTGAATGTCAGGGCATATTTTTTAAATCCTCCCTTCATCAACAACCATTACAATGATCCTTTATTTTACTGAAGGCCTTGTAAACCAGCTGAGACAGCCACCTACAATTGACTTTTTAATCTTTTATGATCACATGAAACATAAAACACACTAATTTCAAGGTTGTTAACATCACTATTGAAATGTTTTAATTTTTTTACCTTTCAAACATTAAAAGTACATCATTAAATTAATTATGTAATGGAATAAAAATTAAAAACATCATGAATTAATTATGTAACCACATAAGTCCAATATAATTCTATCAAGAAATTAATATCAAATAGATAATATACTCGCATAACTCATACATTTCAATGGCATTGATCTTCTTCTTCATCCAACTCTTTTTCTTTATCATCCATATAATCCATATCATGTGTCATAGGGTACCCCACCTTTATAATAATGATAGACACAAATAAACCATGATCATGATCAAGTGATTATATATATATATAATTTTAAAACGATATAAACATTTTCAAATTCAATCAATATAAACACATATAATGAACAACTTACCAATGGACGATAATCATTCCCCCCTTCAACATGACCATGCTGCCTAAAATGTTTCTCAGCTGTTGTGATTAAAAGTTGTCTCGTCTTTAAGCCTTTGCAATTATTGCAAGGACAATAGCATTTCCCATGACCCTTTCTTTTCAATCTAGCCCACAATCTATCAAGTGTCTCTTCATTTTGTTTTGGACTAATATTATCTGATATGATTTTTCTTTAACAAGCTTGACTATTTAGATCTTCAAAAAATATCAAACTCACACTCCAATATTTTTTATTCATTGACAGGTAACATAATCTAATAATTCTAATATTTTACACCAAAAAAATTTGGCATGCAACCACCCCTGCAAAAGAGAAGATAGTCTGAAGTTAATGACCCCAAAAAACACTTTAAAATGCTAATTCCAAAAATTATTAAATTCTTATTTTACTATGATTTCCAACTATTAGACTCCTAAAATTAGAATATTGAACTTGATTACAAACTTCCTACAATGATGGAGGTAGCAAGCTAGTAAGAGCAAGTGACCCATTCCTAAGGAGCAACAAGTCAGAATCATCATTGCTAATGTCAATACGAATTTATCCTTTTATTTAAAGATGAAATGTGTCACTTCTTATGACGAGCTTATCCCTAGGGCCCTCATCATTGAGAGAGCCCTAATCGCACAAGGAAGCACACACTAGTAGAATTTGGCAAAATAAATGACTAGGTGACTAAAACTTTTAGTCACAACAACTAAAAATGACTAAATTCTACTCATTTTTTGCAACTCAACTATAAATGAGTAAATAAATTACTAGTTTGGTCGTTGATTAAAAATTATTTAGTCACAAATAAAAATGACTAAATAGTTAGTCATTTATTTATTCACAATCCATTTGAATAAATCATTTAAGGAATCAAGAATATAGCCCACCAAAATACTCTAAAACTTTAATAAACATACCCTAAAACTTTTGTCAAAATCTTATTTTCAGGCGTAGCCAACCAGAATGGAATTTTCATTTTAATAAACATACTCTAAAACCTTCGTCAAAACATTATTTTCAAGCATAGATCGCCAAAATGGAGAAGTGCTTTAATAAAGAATGACAAGAACAGTGAGGAGATGTGCATGAAAGGAGGCATATGATTCATTGTTGCTTATCTCATTCCTTCTCTGCTCAACAAATCTTACATTGTTCCTGCTACTATTTGTAATCTAGGTATTTACTTGACATATATTTGCATAATCTTAAATTCCTTTAGAGGCTTTTGAAGTATCAATGTATCCTATATAGGGTTTAGAATGATTTCTTTTATTTAAAAATATAAATAAATGATGTATTTCCCTATAATTAGATAATGTGGAGATCTCCTAAATCTGCCCCAACACACTTTCCTCTTTGGCACTGTATTCATTACTCCAGCTACTAGGGTTTTACATGTGACATCTTTAATATCTTCATGACCGTGGATTTTAAATAGATCTTAGTGTTTGCTTTAATCCTTTTCATGGTAACCCTTGAGTTCCATAATCCACCTTCAATCTCTTTTAAGAATGTTGTCTTAAGCTAGACTACATAGTATGCATATAAAGCAAGTCCTTCATACCTGCCATTGTTCCAAACCATCACTCACTGCCTTGCTTAAAATGTTGCCTCCATAAGCATAATAGTATGTTTTAAAATCATGGTTGTCAGTGAATGACCATTAAGGTCACCACTTTCATCAAGATACAATGAGATTTTTGTCTTCAAACTCAAGGCATTATGCAAGATAACATTGTGAATTGTTTGTTGTGTATGATTTTATTTTCTTGCACATTTACTACTTTGCTAACTTCCTTTAAGACTGGGTATTGCACCCTCAGCTGCAATCTCAAACAACTCACTCACTATCACTTGAAGATTCCTTTCATGAGAATCCTTCTATAAAATCAAAGTATGCCCTATAGACTACCTACTTACTATAGGGGACTCATTGTTTCATGGTATTGTAGATCTTAAGATCCTTCAACTTTATTGACACTACTTCACAGTCCACAAGGTATTATTCACTATTCTCCCATCTTTGGTGAGTCTCAAAACACTGCTCAAACATGCAATCCACTACCTCCATTATACATTAATGGCTAAGAAGAAACATTGAACCTATGATTACCACTTGTTACTTCATTTGGACAATCATTCCCTGATTGCATTTTCATTGTCTAACACTACCAAAAGCATTTGAAAAACCCTTAAGGTCAGCAAGGGGGTAAGGAAACTCATTGTTAAAATCTCCACTTTACTATGCAAGGTTTGAGCTTTATTATCTTGTCACTGCTCAGCCTCTTTTTGATTGTCACATCTCAAGTGACAGTCATTCTTCTTACCGTAGATTTCATTTACAAATGTCACTAAGCTACATAGTGTGCTTGTTATAGGCTACAATCTTTAGATTGCAAGATTTTTTTATTAGCTACAATGTCTCAATATTTCTGGTATTGTAACCTCACTAATCCGCTAGAGTTATTGTTTATGTTTCTACGGAGGCCTAGGGTATGTTCCCTAATCATTCTCTTACCAATGCTTATGTTGCTATTAAAAAACAACCTTAAATCTTGGGTCAGAAAATTAGTTGTCTTGACAAAATTGTGGTATGATCTTGGATTGTATCGTAGAGTGTGTTGGAAGCTTGTGTTTGATGATTAAGGTATGTAAACCTGATTAGGGAAATGTATCCTATATAGCATGGATCTTTCTTTAATACTTTACATAATGGTTATTAGCAGATCACATTATTATAGTTTGCGGTAACCCAAGATTGCATTCAAGTATGTAACAAACTTGGTTTGTAGTTTAAGCTATACACTTTTAAGTAACATTCATAAGGTTTAGAAAATCTTGATCACTCTCTAGAATAGCCCATTAAACATGGTTTGTGCTTGAATGAACTACATAATTGATATAACACAACCACTTTGCATATCAACCAGATTTATAGTCTCTTTATTGCAACAAGAGGTAATCACTCTTGGATCATGCTATAATTACATTGTAACCTGTTAAACTTGAGACAACCTGAATGCACCCAATGATGGTTGACACCTACATTATACAACCTGAATTAACTACATTATATGAGTGCCTCCATTTCTATCACAACATAGCCACATTAAACTTGGGTCACACATGAATGCATCATGTATTTGTTATAGCACAACTATTGCCACATGACTAATAGAGTTATGGATAACATAATTACAGTCACAAGAATCCATTCCTTGGTTGTGATCTTATGGTGATTCCACACAAAAAAATATGGACATGAAATTCTCAAAACCCTAAACCTCTAAAAATGAAATTTGATGAGATGTTGCTTTAAAATATGATTTTCAAACCTGGAACTACAAATTTGACTTCACAACTAAATTCTACAAAAAGATAATGACCAACTTGGCGATATCTTTTTGAATTTTTTCTGATTTTTCCCAAGAAAATCGTCCTTAGTTCTCCACAAACTATCTCAAGTAGAGGAAAACATTGTCGCAATAAATCAACGAACTCACTTTTCTTTATGTCGGCCATAATTTTATTTTTTTCTTATTTTTCATGTTTGTCAAAATTTCGACAAAACTGCTAGTCGAAATTTTTATGAAACCCACGTTCGTCAAAATTTTGACAAACGTTAGGGATAAACTTTTAAAATTTGAAAATTACACATCAAATTATACATATTTTGTCAGAAATTTTCATCGGATTTTGCAATCAAATGAGTTAGTGCAGAGATTTGTATGAGGCAGAGGTTCCTCTAGAGAGACAGGCCCCCAATTTCTCACAGGCACGCAACAACAGGTCTCAAGGCGGGACACACACCAGGACTCATACCAGGACAATGAGCATAGAGGGTGTTGAGGGGCCTCACATATCTTATCCATACGACAGGCCACATTCAGAACACAGGTCATCATGATCTCAGCATCATTCATCTGCACACTCTAGCCATGGAAGCAGTGATAGTTTCAGATAGGGACATTTCTTGATTTGTACTGAGACATTGTACTATGATCATATAGCCTGAGGGCTTCCATATTTATTGATAAATTATGACATGGTGATGTGACACTTTTGAGTGATATATATATATATATATGATTTTGGCGGCAATTCTCATGATATGTAGTTTTATTTATTGATTATGCAATCTTTTATTCATGCATTTTATTGTCTATATGATATACCTATGTGATGGATGATCATATGTACTTTATGATGTGTTTGTGTAGCCTATGATGTGATGTTGATTCTATGTGATGATGTATGCATTAATTTCTATGATGTCGATGGATGTTATGTATGCAATTTATGATTATGAGATGCAATATGATTTTATATGTGCAATGCTTTCTACATGTGATTCTATACATGTGATGATAGATGTATTGTGATGCATATACTTACATTTTTTTATGTACATATAATGCTTATGTTATGTAATCTATGATGATGAATGTCTATTATGCCATGATGTCCTAGATATGATAAATGCCTATATTTTTGTATTTTTCAAATGCAAGATTTATGTATGATTGATGATGTATGATTATATGATATGTCTAACATGAATGTATATGCAAGATGATTTATATTTTTGCGTGTCATAGGACTCTGTCATAATGCAAGAAAGAAGAAATGTTAGTGCAGAAAGAAAGATTAATAAAAATTAAAATTAAAAAATGTGATGGATGTTATGTATTAGCAATCTTCGATGTTTCATTGTATCACTAAAGGCATTTCACTTTATCATCATTGGGTGGGGCTGATACAAATGGATAAAAACACCACGATATGACATAGATCAAGGTGTACAAGGTCATCCACCTGCTAACAACAGAGAGTCACAGACAAGGATTGTCTTAACTAATACTAAGGGCATAGTTTCCCCAGTCTTTTTGTCAAGACAAACCACAGACAACAAAAAAATAAAAGATGGGTCATGAGACTTCATCACTCCTCTAAATCCTTCATGGGACATACTTGAGGAAACTAGAAACATGACTGAAAATTCATATGTTAAAAGACAGTCAACAAACAATAGTCAAAGAAAATAGAATTTTGATACATCGTTGCTTCTCTAAATCCCTCATGGGACATCCTTGAGAAAGCTAGTAACAGGATTCCAATCATAAAGTCAATAAAATGATAAGATAAACAAGCCATAAAGTCACAAAGCCAATAAAATATTTTCCAAAACTTGATCTGTTTGTTTGATTGTTTTGATTGATAAGATGATTGATTGATAAGACCTAGTTTTAGGAAAGACACATACCGGATAAGACGTTGAGTTTGGTTTCGATGTTATGACTATCTGTATAAGGCATGACAAAAGCCTAGTTTTAGAAAGACACGTATCGTATAAGACATTGAGTCTTATGTCATTGATGTGGTAACCTATGTAAGGTCATGTTGATTGTTTGACAGTGTCCATATGTAGGAAGGACTCATTCTGTATAAGGCGTAGATTAATTGTGTTGTTGATATCTGTATTTAGGAAGGAAACATCCTCAATAAGATACAAGTTGATTGTTTTGATGATGTCTATTTTTCAAGAAGGACACATCCTATAGCATACATTAGTTGTAGCTTTGGCAATTTGTTTGATTTGACTTGATGAGATTGTTGACTTGTTGATCTTGTTGATGCATGACTTGATATGATGTGCTGACAGTTGAATGTGTGTGACAATGAACCCTAAAGGATTGACCTAGTGTCACCTCATGGGCTCATTGATTGATGGTCTTGCCTATGTTATACATGTAGAGACCTCGTAGTTTGACTAGACTTGACTGACAAGGCTGACTTTAAAAAGCTTGATTTGTATGAAGATAGCTAATGTGTGTGGTAGTGCATGACAGCGAACCCTAAAGGACTGACCTAGTGCAGCCTTAGGGGCTCATCGATTGATGGCCTTGCCTACATTATACATGCAGAGACATCGTAGTTCGACACAACCAATGACCTTGTCTTATAGACAAATGGATTGAACCATGATTTATAAAAAAAAAACTAAAAGGACTGACCTAATGCCTCGAGGGCACATCGGCAGATGGCCTTGCCTACGTCCAGTCACAAAGGCAACGTAGTTCGACAAATGACAAAGACTGACAAGTGTGACTGACCTTGACTCTATTTTTGGATTTTTTTTACATGTTTTGATTTTTTTGTCTTTTTGAAGTTTTTTGATGTTTTTGGATTTTTTAGGACTTTTGTAATGTTTTTGGATTTTTCAGGACTTTAGTAATGTTTTTGGATTTTTTTCAAGACATTTTCTAATGTTTTTGGATTTTTTCAAGAACCAGTATGACACAAGTCAAGTGTTTTCCCCCAGTCGAGTATAAGACCAATTGATTAGGAATAGTATGGGATGGGGGATATGAAATGCACTCGATGTCAATCGTTCCAAGTTATAGGAAGGACTACCATTTATTATGAATGGTATGTACAAGCAATGGATGCATAAAATAGGTGATATATACAGGGGTAGATAATATGTGCAAGGATGGGTTATATGTACAGGGATAAATGATATGTACAGGGATAAGTGATATGTACAAGGAGGTCAGATTATAATAATAATAGACAAAGGAGTAGAGTCAACTACACATGGCACCTGTTTGCCAAGTTTTCACCATGGTACTTATCCAAAGCGCCACCAAGGTGGTTTTCACTATTGGATGACTTATTTCTCTTTACTATTTTTCTTGATTTTCTAATTTTTTTAATGTTACCAAGATGCTTGTTTTCCAGGTTTTCACCTACGTGACAATTTTTTTGATTTTTTGATTTTTTTGTATTTTTGATAATTAAGACGAGGCCCTTAGAAGCTATGCGTAGAACTTCTTCAGATGAAGACTATTGATAGGTGCTAACAATGGTTCTCCTTCAGGAGTAGAGATTTGATACGCTCCTAATTCAAAGGCTTCTGTGAAAATGTAAGGTCCTAACCAATTAGGTTTGAACTTCCCTAGTTTGTCTCTTTTAGCTTGATTCTTAGGATTCTCCATTAAAACCAGGTCACCAATGTCAAAATTTATGTTCAAGACCTTCCTATTATAGCTATGACAAAGGTGATTCTGATATGCTTGAAGATGGTCCAGTGTCTTCTGTCTTCACTCATCTAGGAATTCTAACTCATGTAATCTTGAAACTCGATACTCTTCATTGTCAATGTGCACTTTCAAAGATACCCTTAGGGAAGGAATCTCGACCTTAATAGGGAAAATGGCTTCAAAACCAAATACTAGTGAATATGGAGTGGTGCCAGTGGGAGTATAGATTCTTGTTCAATAAGCCCACAAAGATAGATTGAGTTGTAAATACCAATCTCGGCCAACATCATTGATATTTTTTTGAGGATTCTAATGATAGTTTTATTAGATGCCTCTGCTTGGCCGTTACCTTGTGGGTAATATGGGGTGGAAAAATGGTGTTGGATGTGGATCTCTTCACAGAGATGACAGAATTCTTTTTTTTTGAATGGACGACCGTTATCTATGATAATGGATTGTGGTACACCATACCGACAAATGATATAGTTCAAGATGAACTTAGAAATCTGGGTGCGAGTGATGTAGAGCATGGGAATAGCTTCAATCCACTTTGTAAAATTCTCAATGGCGGTAATGATAAACTTGTGGCCATTGGATGATGTGGGATGGATATTAACTATGAGGTTGAGTCCCCATTGGGAAAAGGGCCATGGTGATGTTATGAAACGAAGCTCCTACGTAGGTGCATATATCAAATCTCTGTGTACCTGACATTGATGACATTTCTTAACAAAGACATATGAGTCTTTTTCCATGTTAGGCCAATAGTAACCTAGTCTCATAATATTTTTAGCTAAGGGAGGACCACTAGAATGGGAACCACATATACCCTCATGCACCCCACACAAGGTTTCTTTTGCTTCTTCAGAATTGAGACATCTCAATAGGGTATTATCTAAGGCATGTCTATATAGGGTGTCTCCAATGATGATGTATTTGGATGACTTGTGAAGGAATGTCCTACATTGGTTATTTGAAAGGCCAAGGGGTATGATTTCGGCATGAAGGTAGTCATAGATATCTTTGTACCATGGAGAATCAGGACCAACAATATCACATACCATCTCAAAATCTGGGATATCATAGGTCGAGACCAAAATTTGTTCTACCAAGAACTCAAACTTAGGCACGTTGCTAGGAATGTCGAGAAGTGATGCAATAGTAGCCATAGCGTCTACTACCCTATTTAGAACATAAGGTATTTGATGAAATTTGACCTTGTCAAAGTACTCCTTAAAACTATCTGCCATGTGTTTGTATGGAGCAAGCTTCTCATCCTTAGTCTCATTATTGTCATTTACCTATCTGATTACCAGTTGAGAATCACCATATACCTATAGGTTCTTAATTTTCCACTTGACTGCCATGCATAACCCTGTCACTAGAGCTTCATACTCTGCTATATTGTTGGTATAGGGAAATTCAATCTTGAATGACTTGGGGATAGAATCACCTTGTGGTGTGATGAACAATATCCTTGCCCTTGAGCCATGGTTTGTATGAGAGCCAACAAAGTATAGTCTCCATGTTGTGTTTGTGTCAACTGTGAATATATACTCATCAGGAAAGTCTACAACTAATGGGTGATCTGCTTGTATTGGTGCATCGACTAACTGATCAACAATGACTTGTCCCTTAATAGCCTTCCTCTCTACATACTGGATATTGTATATACCTGAAAATGGTCATCAAATTCAATTAATTAAATACAACCTATTTGATTAATACTTCAACTACATATAAATAAGGTCTTACTTTATTTATATTGTTCACTTTCCTTTTAATTCTCCTAATTCACATTCTTCTAAATTAAATAAACAAAAAACCCTAAACGTGTTTATTTAATTAATCTTCCCTAATCCTAATTAAGAATTAGAGCACATTTCTACAACTTTTTTACGTGCCACCTAATAAAGGTCACATGAAAATAAATAAGCCTAATTATTAATTAGAATTATCCTCACACTTCCACAAATAAGAAAAAGCACATGGCTTTATTTCCCCACACTTCCAACAAATTTGGAGCACATGGGTCTTTGTTTCACACACTTGGAATCTCATACATTTGGCATGCTTCCAATTGGTCAAGGGATTCTCTTCACACACATGGCATGTTGTCCTTGGTCAAGGGGACAGCATCTTGATTCCTTCATCTCCACAGTCTATCTTGTCTCCCTTGAATTTGAACCGTTGATAGGTGTCGCCTCACAAAATTCTTTAGAAACTCTATAAATACACCCCTTATCATTTGCATTTCCATCCACCTTTCGAGTAATGTTATAATGCTATTTTGAGATACAAATTGGAATAGTGTTATAATGCCATTTTCCATCCACACTTTGAGTATTGTTACCATGTAGGTTTTTCGTAGGAGCTTGGAGCTTTCATGGAGTCTTATAATTAGTTTTCATATCATGTGTTACTTTGCATTCTCACTTAGATTAATTAATTGCTTCATAGTTACATTTTATCATCCCCATTGCATCATAGTTACATTTTAGGTTAGTTTGCTTTATGTTTGCATTTGAGCATATGCATAATCATGGATACTTCATTTTAGCTTCATATCATCTCACTTATCTCCACTTCTTCATCTATCATCAACATCATCCTTCGTTTGTCGTTGCATCCATTATCCTTTCCATTGTTTTGTTTCATTTAGGATCATACCACTAATCATTCCACCACACATTTGCACATAGAAATCATCTTAGCTTGCATATTAAGCATCAAATCTTGTTTTCTAGGTAGTCATTTTAAAAACCTTTGTGCCCATAGAAATATGAGGGCCAAACGGTTTAATAAATCCCTAGAAATAGAGGAAAATGATACGTATTTGAAAGGTTTGATTATATTGCGAATAGAGTAGTTTTATTTGCTTCAAAATTTGAATGTAAACCATCTCATTAAGGTTTGTGTTGACATTAGAATAACTCACTCCACACATTTCGACACACGCACAAAATGGTGCCCACCATGGGGCCTTTGCCTCACTTATTACTAACTTTTTTGATGATTTCATGATTGTAGGTTGAAGGTTTATAAATTGGGAATGTTTTGCACCGGTTTGGAGGCAATTATGAGTTGTTTCGAGGAATTTTTGGGTTGTTTTTAGAGTTTTGGCACCTCTTTCCTCTGTTTTGGCACCTCTTGTAAGCACTGCGAAGACCATTTTCAACTATTTTGAGACCATTCTGGCCTATTCTTATAGTTTTGGTGCCTCTTGTAATTTGTTCTAGGACTGTTTTCACCTGTTTCAGGACCATTCTGGGTCACTTTTAGAGTTTTGGTGCCTCTTGCACCTATTTTGGTGCCTCTTGTCAGAGTTTTGGCACCTCTTGCATCTTGTTCTAGGACCCTTTTCACCTATTTTGAGACCATTATGCATTTTTTTTAGAGTTTTTGTGCCTCTTGTCTCTATTCTAGCACCTCTTGTCTTTGTTTTGGCACCTCTTGTAGTTTTTCACCAAAATCAGAAACTCACATTTTGTATTGTGCATTTGCAAGTTTTCCCAAATTCATTGTCAAAGACTCAAAACATATAAACTACTAACATATTGTAGGGGATGGATGTTCTTTATTTGTTTCCTTTGGTTAAGATAGGAACGTAGCTTAAGTAAAGGGATAATGAACATCATGTTTCCTTTTGGTTAAGTTAGGAACATAGCTTAAATTAAAGGCAAATGAATACCATGTCTTTTGTATGTGATGAATGGTAGGCATATGCTCTCCCCTTAACTGGGTGATCCAAAAAGCTAGACCCATTCTTGTTTATGTGCAAGTGTAAGTGGAGTATATGGCATGAGTTCTCTCTTTATTCATGCGAAATAAAGATCAATTGAACTATGGGTATACTTGCTTGCTTTTGTTTATCCTAGAGGGCCTGCCTTGTGGGAAAAAGTAATCACCTAAGGGAATGACCCAACCGGTAACATGCTAAAAGCCAAGTGACTTCCAACTGGGATATAAATGTGGATACTTGAGGAAAGTTCAAGTATCACGAGGATAATTCTGACGAGATGGATCACTAGGGACTCTCACCATATGGATTATCCCCCACGAATGGAATGCCCACATTAAAACCCTTGTTGTAGATTTTCTAAAATCCTTTTTCTATTCTTTGGTGCAACAACGGTCATTGTCAAGGCATCCATATTTTTTCAATTTTTAGTAGAGGTGATCGGTTCACCATGGGAGTTTCATGGGGATTGGAAGCTTGGTTGGCCTAAGAAGAGAGTGCACTATAAGGGGTAGCCCGTGTAGTGAAGCTTCTGAATTCACCCGCTAAAGATAGTGTGGTTGGGGTAAAACCCATGCGGAATCTAAGAGAATAGAGTCTTACATGGCCTTATGAGTGTATATTCTACTTCATGTGTCTTCAAAATGAAACTCAAACAAAACACCATTAAAAATGTTACATTTTGAAAGTGAAAACCTTGATTCAAAACTAGGTAGACAAGTTAGTAGCTTAGGTCCATCCATCTTCAAAAAATTAGTCCTTCCAGTAGTGTTCAAACTTTCCTTAGGAAAAATAGAGTCAAAATATGTGGTTTACACGATGATTTCAAGAAAGTTCAAAATTAGAAAACCAAAGATTAAACCTCTTAGTCCAAAACAACATCAAAAACGTTTGTCTATGCTTAAATATGACTTTACAGAAAGGTTAACCTTCAATTTTTACAAGAGAGCGTTCAAAGACAATCTAGAGTTAAACATGATGTACTATTGTCAAAATCTAGGAATTTTCCAATGTTTTGAATACTTTAATTATGTCTCTTGAGTCAAAACTTCGAGTCCAAGATCGTTCCTTAGATACCCTAGAATTCTAAACGTTGTCGAAATAGACCTATACAAGTGGAAATTTTCAAATTAAGCCTAGATCTAAACATTTCAAGATGCCTAAATCATCCCTATCTATCATATATTTGAATGAAAAACATAGTTTCATCTTTGGGATTTGTCATCCTTTAATCACGAAACTATGTCATGCAATCAAATCAAACTTGGTCTAATCAATAGAATTTTTCATTCTATTTGACTTAGTTGTAATCCTTAGAACTATTTCAAACTTGGATCAAAGCTTATTTCAAACCCTAACACTTTTATGCCATTCCAAAACAAGATC